>JAQFZF010003856.1:0-11020 GCA_034695365.1 Enchytraeus norvegicus
AATAGCCGTAAGCACTAACAGCGCACGGATGTGGCTTATGGTTACAGCAGTCATGTCAGACATAACAGTCATGTCTCTAATTGCGACAATTATTTGCGAGATAACAATTTTAGACTGGCAGGTCCTGGGCCCATATTATTAACAACACAGAGACCAATTATAATCGTCAGGTTTTCATGTAACTAACTTAATGAGTAAGACTCATAAGTTAATTACAACTAACTAACTTAATCAGTAGGCCTACGACACCTTCAGCCCATAGGCCTGATCAACCTGTCATCCGTTGCTATACGTTGAACGGAGTTGTAATGTTGAGCCATAGGAATACTTTATCAAGCGCCTGTAAAATACAGGCCTATCAATAAATAGGCCTAGCTCATGTTTACATCATCTACTACCATAACACAGCTCATGTTAACATCATCAGTGCTCCGCTACCGGTGTGCCGCGAGACGATGCTAGGTGTGCCGCGGAAGATTGCCTGGAAGAGTAGAATTTTATATAATTAACAAATTGTACAAATTATTATAAAATGTAATATACGTTTTGAAAAACCCAAAGGATTGGAAACAATTAAATCGCTCAAAGATAAAGTGAGAAATACCCAGCACTGGCTACTCTGTAATATTTTTGTGATCAGCCTACCGCTGACAAGACCTACGGGCGACGAGCGATGGCTTTACATTGCGCTTGACGGGCGATGAGCCGCTACGCTCCAGATATCATCCTTTTGCTGCCAATGGCCAACAGAAACACTTTCTCTGCAAATTCAATAATAATTTATTGAAGAACGAAGGGACTCTGAGACTAAAATTCACCGAGGTTCCACTGGATTTTTTTGATTCTTTTGGTTGCGCTTTCGCACATTGAGCCTAACATAAAACGTCCGAGTCTCAGTTCCTTGAAACAAGCACAGGTTTCAAAATATTTGATCAGGTTCGGTTAGCAATTTTAGTGTATGCACTTTTTACCAAATGTTTGTGTCTAAACTTAAAGAATTTAGACTGCAGCCTATAAGCTCACTACTATAGAGTGCTTATATTGTGATGTGCCGCGAGATTCTTGGAAAAATTTAGGTGTGCCGCAGGATTCTGGGAAAAATTAAAGTGTGCCGTGGGTGAGTAAAGGTTGCCGAGCACTGATCTAATAATTATGTTGACTCTTGATCTTTGAAAGACGTTACACTTTTACAGATCTTTGAGAGCAGTCACACTTTTACAGATCTTTGATAGCTGTCATACTTTTACAGATCTTTGAATGCTGTCACACTTTTACAGATCTTTGATAGCATTCATACTTTTACAGATCTTTGAAACAGTGCTCGAATTATAAAAAAGGTATTGGGGGGCCCCGCCTAAAAGTCTAATGGGGGGCCCGAACGACTAATGGGGGGGGGGAGGAAAAAGCTAATGGGGGGACCTTTTTCGGGGCCCGCAGAAGGCCCCCCAATTAGCTTTTTCCGTCCCATTGTACCCTCTATAGGGTCCGGGGAGGGTACGGGGGGCGGTTAAACTCCTCTAGAAATTCTGACCCCACACTGGAGGTCATAATATATCTGTCTGCCTGGAAGAAATAAGTAACCTTAAAAGACGATTACATTTTTTTAAATTTTAGATTTAAACGTATTTAATTTCTTTATATAGGCCTAAAGTGCATAAATCTGCATAATTTGATTATTGTTTTATTCTCCCCCCCCCCCTGGACCCTCCCCCGCTCACTCCTTCCTTCTCGATTCGATCAACCCCTGATCGATATTGGCCAGGAGCCGATTTTATAATTACAGTTTATGTTTATAATTTAAGGAATTTAGGCAGCTATCCTAATCTAATAATATTTATACGTAGAAATCTGTTCTACCTTTACATGTATTGTATATCCTGCTGCTTTGGTTGTGTTGTAACATTAAAAAATCAAAATTGACCAAATTAGTTTGGGATTTTGTTGTTAACATTAATAGTTTCCTAGCTTAGCATTGTCCAACATTAAATTTTAATATTTCTCAATGATAGCCTGTTAACTTAAGAGTTTGATCGATTTCAAAGTTATTCGGGAATCGACAGGGGGCCCGAAAAATGGGGCATCCGCTGGCTATTGGGGGGGGGTCTTTTGAGGGGTACCTGGTACCCTCTATATTTTCAGGTATTAAGGGGGCCTCAGAGGCTATTGGGCGGGCCCGGCCCCCCAGCCCTCCCCACCCCCCGTAATTCGAGCAATGAATATAATACACTAGAACAATCATATGTTGCGCTTTTATGGCTACATATACCAATCGGATGTTGATGTGTGTACATGTACATGTAACTTGAAATATGTTTAAAATGAAATTAAAAAATGATGTGATTTAGTTCATTACTCTGTTTGAATGTTATTATATAGTTTTATCTATGACGTCATTTTATTCATACTTTTAAGTTTCACACATCAACATCCATAGATGATCGTGTAGTCATGAGTGCACTGATTCTTATTATAGCTTGAGCCTTCTGGTTTATATAATTATTGGTATTGCTATCATTTCAATGATGATTAACTCTTTTATATGAAGACAATCATGTTAGTTTGTTAGTTATTTTATTTCAAAACCACAGTGTTACAATCATATATAATGATAGATTTCAGCCTTCTAATGATATACTACATTTACAATTATCAATATTGAGAAATCAATAATTCAAGATAAGTAGTTCTAAGGTTTCCTGTTGGACCTTTGGACGATCGAGCAGGACGCCTTAAGACAAAAATAAAAGGATGTAATGAATATAAACAAAATTAAGTTATAACGAACTTCACATTGTTTCACACATACATGATACAACACAAAACGAACAATAACACAAATTATTACAAGAATCGACAGACACAGAGAGTTAGTGTACTTATTACAAGTACAGATAAGCGGACATCTTAATGAGTCTCTACAAATAATATATTCTCAACGACGCAATTAATCAATCAGTCAATGAGGATTAAGAAATGTCGTTTAAAAAGAGCAGTTTGCGCATCTCGTACACAAGGCACAGTAACATGACATTCAATACAGGTTGGCAACAAGAAGTTCTAAACAGGATGGCAAAAACATAAAATATTATAAATACTGTGCGGTGAATACTGTGCGGACAAACATTTTTGGTCATGTTACGAGGAATAAATAAATATAATAAGCATAATCATAAGCTGAAAAATTGAAGTAAAACGTTGCTAAGGAAGGCAAATAATTACATATACAAAGAGTCTCAGTGATTGAATGAGAGTAAAAGGAGAATAAATTATAAAAACTGCTGGAGATCGATAAATTTGAAAAACCATGGCCGTCGAAGCCTGAAACGGGCATGGCACCTGAAAGAAGACAAATAAATTGGATTTTAGGCCCGGTTCCTCACCCGAAGGCGATTTCTGGAATATGCAACTACAGTCGGCTTTGAATCAACAGAACACTCCTGAATATGCACAAGCGAAGAGAAGAGAGATCCAAAACGGCGCAAGTCCGTTCGTTATCCTAGGCGAGAAAGACAACTGGAAGAGATAGTAAACATGTGCAACACCGCAATTCTTGTGGCAAATAGTTCCATACACGAGGATTTAACGGCCGGTTTATCCCCCGATGTCAGGGACGTCACAGAGTTGGAGCATCAAAGCTGCTCTACATTTCTTGTTGCATTAAATTGATAGTTATACATTATATAACACCGTCCGTTTACAAATAATTTCGATAATCATATTTACAATTACCTGATGATGTATAGTAGAACTATAAATACGATGACTGCAGCGCAAGCACTGAGGGTTGAGGCCACTATTTCTACTCGATTCTCTGAAAAAAAATGATATGTAAAACAATAAAAGGATAAAAGGAAAATTAAAAAGTACAAAAGTCTCCCAGGGCATCTTTTTTTTAATGAGAAAATACATTTTAGGTCATACATGTATTTAGTCATTTCATTTATACATCTATTTTAGTCATAAGCTATTGTTCTCGTCAGAAGGCGAGAAAGCCGGAATTTGTTTCCGCATTCGGCTGCTAGTTAGTGTAGTCACCAGAACGTGTCTGAGTCAGAGGGGATTTGTGGGGGAAAGGGCTCCCTCGATTTAAAAATGATTACGATTTGACCCAGTAAATTATATATTTTACCCTTGGCAAGCTTTATTAGTCTCGATTTAACCTGCCCCTCTATAATTCCCTTGATCCGTCAGTATATTAACTTTCTACACATGAGAATTGCTGGTGTAGAAAATAACACAGGAAATGACAATAAACTGAAAGCATTTACAACGTCTTAAAATTAAAATTAGTTACAACCATTCTTCATCCCTAACCCTAACCCTAATGATAAAGAGTAATTAAAATGAGTGAGCTTTTACCTCGAGGAACAGTCGAACCCCTCAACAAAATACCACAATGTTCATAACACCTATGCTATATCGGCATTATTTTCTGAGCCAGAAATTTTCATGTGTAGAAAGGTAACACGCGATCCGTCATTGGTCTTAGTAACCAGCTAGAATACATGCAGCCGCGATTATTGTAATGCAGAGTAAATTAGCTTGCTAAAGACTGTAATCAGATGGCCAACATCGCTCAGATTTGAACTCGAGACCTAGTGCTTCAAAAGCAGATGTTCTACTGCGGAGTTGCTTTGTTAGAGATTAAAATTTGTAGTAGCATTTGTAGATCCAAACAATGTAATATATTTAGCATAGCATAACACGCTAATAAAAAATTAAAAAATTGGCCTCTAGGAAAATATTTAATATTTCGCCATATGGCGTTTGATTAAAATTAAAATTTCTAAGGTCAGGCAGGTTCCAATTTAACACCATCGTACCAAAATTGACAACAATTATTGTGACAGCAGCCGAGTTATGCACATTTTGTGCATCAACATATATATATGACATACTAAAGAAGTAGTTGCTCAAAATGTTTGCCTTCAGCTGTTATGCATAACAGTCCGCCTTCGGATGCTATGCATAGCCACAACCTATGATGAAACGTACTTAACGCCTTATTGATTGAAGCATGAGGCAGATAATTCCAAATGTTTTGTATCGCTCCTTCAATTGATCGATATCTGTCGGCTTTGGATTAAGGATACAGTATATCGTCATCATTTTGAACAATGTCGACAACATTTTGACATCTTGAACCTCAATCTATTTAGCAATTGTTTGTGCTGCAAACCAAGCGGCCCTATTCAGGGCCAAAGACATAAAATCAAATAAAAATTATATTTTTCTAGCAAATCGATACAAAAAGTGGGGTTGATACGTAATAATGTGTATAACTCGACTGCTGCCATAAATATGTTTGTCAAATTTGGTACGTGGTGTAAAATTAATTTTTTTGGAGTCTACATGACCCCAGAAATTAAAATTTTAATATGACGCCAGCATCATGATGGCGATATTATTGAATATGTTCAAAGGGACCAGCTTTTATGCCACACTCTACATGCGTGCACACGCTATTTGATATTAGGCGACGTTATTATAATGAATAATTACTATAATATAAATTTCATATCTTTCTGTAGGCCTATTATAGTAGCCTGTGTCCTAATATGTCGGCAGGTAAGTCAATTCAAAACATAATTTTATTATATTTAAATGTACAGTAGTTGAATACCAAATGAACTAATGAACTAATTGAAGCTTTCTAATATGTAGCCTACATGTATACGACTTGAATCTTGACCAGTTCTCTTTTTTTGTCCAAATGCTTACAGTATTATTATACACATTATATTAATGTCAAATGTTTCATTTGATACTTTAGTTATAAACATGATTTAGTTATGATGGACTGTTCAAAAACTTACCTTTTTCTAGTTTAGTGCAGTGTTCATTGAGAAAGCCGCATGCAGGAGCATCAGGGGGAGCTTCATTGCTCTTACCCCAGGCCACATTCGTTCTAAGAATGTTAATTTTCTGTAAAATGAATACCAAAAGAAATAAATGCAATTACTGCCCGAAATTAAGGTATCATCCTATAAAAAGCTTATTCGTTACCGAACGTAGGCGCGGAGCTGATTCCAATCCTGAGCGATTACAGCACACAGGTGACGTAGTCATTAATCCGACGGTGAGGTCGCCAGCCCCATTCTATGCAATCCAATTTGATAATTGGATCATATACGCCAGACTTGTGATAATTTTCTGTCATGCATTGAATAATAAATAAATTCAGTTTTAATCAAATACAGATCTAAAATTCTAAATAGGCCTACTCCAATGTTTCCAAACTCAATGTTCAATTAGAGACGCTAACTAAAGACCGACATTTAAGGACCAATTTTGGTAGAGCGAAACTGGATACAATTGAACTATTTGATTTCTTGTTAGTTGCGGGCTTTGCTAGAAGACACTTGTTGTTAGACAATATTCATACTTTGTGGCAGTGCTTCCGTTCTTAAGTATTTACTTAATGCATCATTGTCCAATAGTGATGATTCCTATGACGTTTCAGTAACAAATATCTTTATCTTTTAAATCTTGAAACCTTTATAGCCATTAAATCTTTAGCACGTGTTGTTTGCAAAACTACAAAATTCCGCTCTCATTCATCAAGTCTTCTAAATGGTCTGCATTGGCTTCCCATCTCTGAAAGAATAAAATACAAGATTGCCTCTCTAACCTTAAAAACTCTCAACTTTGGTAAACCTTCATATCTTGATCATCTGGCACTAATCTCCTTAATGTCCCCGCTATACGATCATCTAAAGGTAGGCGATTGTTCAGCTTTACCGCTCCAACACTATGGAATTCTTTGCCACAAGATCTTAGCTCATGTACATGTATAACAACCTTTCAGGGTAAGCTGAAAACCCATTTGTTTCTTCCATAGATCTGTAAAATCAGATTCTCTTGCCCTGGGTAATGGACTTGCACTGTATCAGATCTCGCTTTCTCATCTGTTCATGCATTTACAAGTGTGTTCTGGTGGTATAGAACTGCTTGCAGTTGCATGGTCTGCTTGAGACATCCCTGACATCGCCTTCGGGTGAGGAACCGGACGCTAAATCCTCATTGTATTGTATTGTATTGTATTGTATAAAAGCAAATACTTTGAATGCTTACAAAAGTTACAACTCTAACCATATTTATCGTAGCGTCTTACAAAATATTGCAAAGAAAATTTAAAGATAAATATTCATTCTATGATGCTGTTAAATATCAAATAGATTCTTTTACAAGTGTTTGAGGAAATGCCATTAATCACCGATTTGTAATTTTCAATGAAATTGCGTGAAAATTGAAGTTAAGTTTTAATAGCTAAACGTATAGTTAATAAAGTCTCATATATTGTATTTTACATAAAAAAGATATGCATGTGCAGGCCATAAAACTAGAGCAGCATCTGGCGGCTAAGAAAATGAGTGTTTATTTAATGTTATTGTTGTTGTGCAGGAGGTATTTAATGCCCCATACCATTATATTAAAGGAAAACAAGTAGTTCTGAAACGTGTTGCCAGAGGGAGCCGGCCCAGCGCCCATTTGATGAGGCTCTTTGACCAGGGCGACTATATATCACAGGCCCCTCCTACCTATCATGCCCCTCAGGTATTGCATGAAAATAGAATATAATTTATTGTGATTATTTAAGCTTCTAAAATTAAAACTGTTTTAAATTCTAATTACAAACATGATCCAACACTGATATTGTCTTCAGATGATGAAACGGACGAACTGAATCTAAGTTGGCATACGTCCTCGTCTTCCTGGTTTCTCTACCTAAGAAGACTGACCTCATTCGCATGGATCTCTATCTCTTGAAGTCCCTTTAATGAGAAACAGATACTTTTATAAATTAATTTTGTTTATATTCATGACATTCTTTTATATTTGACTAAAGGCGTCCTGCTCGATAGCCGAAAATTCCCTCAGGAAACCTTAAAACCACTTATCTTCCAAATTATTAATTTTACAATATTGATAATTGTAGATGTCTATCAGTTTAACACTGAAATCTGTGATTGTAACACTGTGGTTTTGAAATAAAATAACTAACTAACCTTTATTAGTATTATTCTTCTATGATTCTTTAAATTCCTTTCGGTTTCTTTTCCTTTTCATTCGTTCTGTGATATTGATGCTTCACTATCCTGCAGTTTCTCTCTCTGTTTTTTAGATCTTTTAAATGTTTAATTTGTTGATTTTATATATTCATAAATATTGTATGAATTATATTGGCTGACTGGAAAATACTTGATTATAAACAAGTATATATTCGTTGTATAATTATTAAATTTTAATAAGAACCTGTTATTCTTCGTTTCTTATTACCATCATATCAGCCGCACTTATCTACAGGGTTGAGTATCTTAGTTTCTGTTTTTATTATTATGCAGCCGTATGGTTCACCACTGGTGATGCTAGGCAACAACAACACAAGAAACACACCATCAGGAATGACAACGCATAACACTATTAAGCAAAGGCACGGCAACATGGCTAGTCTAGAAGGTTTAAATAAATATCGGCCTGTTGATAGCCCTAGCCTCTCCATGCTTAGTAACAACACTCGGACAATTCTAACACCAACTGCTGAACAGTTTCTGCAGAAGTTTATGGGTGGTATCGGAAACACAAGGAATTGGTTAAGAAACAATGAAGGGTTACATCGTGCAACGAATGATATCAAACTAAGCCGAATCATACCCACCGATGAAGACTGGAGAGAGTACAAGCAGCTGATAGGCACTGACGGTAAGCATATAGAAGTGAATATCTGTCCATTCAGTGCACTGCACTATGACTGGTCCAATTCTCAAATTCATATATGCAAACCAACTGTCTCAATGAGGATACCATCGATCCAACAGGATGATCCCATCACAATAATTATACAATATGGGCTTAAGATGGGTAATATGGGTACAATATGGATTTCATCATCTGATTATATTATCAGGGACGTCTCCAATAGCACAAGCAATACTAACTGGTCCACTCAAACGCAGTTCAAGTACTGAAAGAGAACAGGGTTCAACACAGATCAAACACGGTGAATTTATCCATAAAACCGATAATAATTACAAGAGCATCAACATTACGAGAGTTCGGTGTTTATCAGACCTCCATATGATACCTTATCAAGAGTAATTTTGATTTGAGGTACTTTCCTGTCACCTTTTTCAGTGTCTGCATTAGCTGCATCTTACAAAGACTTACAATTTTAAATTGTATTTAATATGCTAATAGCTTAAATTGTTTTCAGTGTGTATGTAGTTTAGAATAAGTACATTTGTATATATTTCAGTGATATATCTTAATTGCAGCACTTATAAATTGTTATTTCTCGAAAGCCGTAATCAGGAAAACTCAAACCATTTATTTCATATTGATCTGGGGTGACATGTTTATTCTTGTTTAAGTAATACATTTTATTTGTTCACTTGTGTGTGTTCTCAATGATATGTCACTGATATCGTCGTCAGATGATGAACCGGACATTGATTTTGATTTTGATCAACCGTAATTTAATTTTTTTGAGTTGATGTTATGATTTTGAAGTTAAAAAAGTATTAACGAGTGATAATATATCTGATTGTTATATTTGTAAAATATTATTTATTATTTCATAAACAGCTGAGCGTTGTTCAATCCAACTTTCAAGAGATTTATGCAGGCTAATTTTTATCCTGAAATTTGATTGATTTTGCAGATACGATTGAATGGCGCGAGACAAACAATGAAAACAATTCTAGTCTCAAGGAAAAGGTAAGCCTGATATTTTGGATAGTTTTGGCTTTGTGAAAGTTAATTTTTTAAAATATTTCTCTGTATAGTTGGTTTAATATGATTTCGTTACTTTCACAACCAGTTCTTGTTCTTTAATTATTTGCTGTTTTCATTTTTAATTACTAAACTTATTATTTTAATTTTTATAATTTTTTTTAAAATGCCGTGGTTGGTAAACGACCCTGGGCTAAAAAATAATATAAAATAGCTTTATTATGTTTAAGAAAGAAGTATGGATACAGTATAGTAGTTAAAATAAATCTTCAGAACTTTGGAATGCCATGTCATTGATTGTGCCGCGAAAGCATACTGCATTGTAGCGTTGCAGCACCATGGACAGTCGTTTGCCAGAGGAAGGCTTTCTCGCGTTGGTAGCCGGTGATACATTGGGATAAATTTATTATTGATTGAAATAGTTTTGAGCATCATATAATGAATTAAATGATTGTGTAATGACTTTTCATAAAATTTGTACATATAACAGCATATGAACATATTTGCAGTTCGCGAGGAAGAACAATGTATATCTCGATGTCAACAAATGTTCAGTGAGACAGCTCAGGGATCTGATACCACAATTAGGCTGGCTGAGATCTATAGAGATTGTTAACTACAGAGAGGTTGTTTTAATTTTTTTATTGATATGTTATACATTGAAATTTATTTAAATAAACAATAAATTTGTTTGATGAGCATGAAATGCTTGGATAATAATTCATTCAATCTATTAAAGATTTGTTGCAATGCGACTTTATCTTAAGTTTGTGTTTCTTTTTCTAAATTTAACTAACATAATACACATGGCACAAATTTGTAATGGTTTGACAAGATCTGTAATGTTTATAATGGTATTTGTAGCGGTATATAATAATTATAGCTATATTTTATTTTAAATCTTCCTTTTTATTTTCAACACATGACAATTGCATGTGTTTACCGGGTTACTTACTATATCCTTACTTAGTTTTTGTTTTTAGTATTTGTGTCATCTTCCTTTCCACTGGTTAGTCGTATCTTTGCCATAAAGAGCGCACGATGCAGCAAGCGCAGATACACGATTAACCAATACCGGTGGGTTATATTATTCTTATATTCTGATCTGGGTTTGAACCCATTGAATGGCCAACTATTTGTAGGTCTAGCATGAATGGCAGTCTACTAGTTATTGTACAGACGATTATTAATATGGTTTCAGGAAAATGGCGATTTTGAACTTATTGAAGATCTCGCTAAAGTACCAAAGATATCTGAGAAACTGGCTGCCAGATTGCAAGCCTATCTG
>JAQFZF010003857.1:0-11020 GCA_034695365.1 Enchytraeus norvegicus
TGTGGTCATGAGTTTTGTTTTACTAACATTCAAAAACAAACCAAACTTTCACTAGCAATTTTGACGTTTCTTAAGATTTCTCTAATTTTCCCTTCACCCTTTGCTATAAATGTTATATCGTCAGCATATCTTAGGTTATTTAGGCATCTGCCACCAATTCTGATACCCTCTATGTTTGTACCCAGTCCAGCTTCCCTCATGATCATTTCCCCCAAGGAGACTATTTGAGAATTTTCAGAAAAGCGGTAATTGTACTTCCGTCAGGCTTTGTTTGACAACACAACATTGGTTTTTCTGTAAATAATGCCAAATATAGTAATAAAATCCCGTAAAACATCGACATCGGATTTGACACAAATCAAATTTAGCCCCTAGGTTGTTTCCTTCTACAACTCCCTACTCGGTGACAAGTGAATGCGTCATCAAGGGGTCAGGATTGGTGGTGACGGTTTATGACAGAGGAGGAGGGGGGGTAAATAATCACGAATAAGTGTTGACATAATATGTGCCGGATGTTATTATATGGATCGATCTACCCTAAAAATTTGTGTTACAAGTCACCTTTGACTTCCTGAACCAGCACACCTTACCTCGTAAAATTTCATTCTGATATCTTAAAGATCGAAAGAGTTATTGGCATATATGATTATGACAACCTTGGGCCCATGACTATTGTTTTACCAGTATTTAATTATATGAGTAGAGCCTACTTACATGTAGCAGCCTTCAGCAAGCTACTGTACTGGCATCTACTCCTATATGTATTAGAGTTGTGATTCATTCATATTGCGTGCATAGCCTACACCGCATAATATGGAATGTTATTTTTATATTCAGAATCGGAAAGAATACTAAATTAGTAAATATGGCTGCTAATGGAATAGACAGTAAGAATAGTGCAGCAAATCATTCCAACAATTCTACCAACGCAAACAGATTTATAGCTGTAGACAAATGTCTAAGCGAGAGACTTGCCGTCTGTTCTTCTGAGAAGTCCAGTCATGGTCATTACCGTCCTCTGATGAAGCTGTTGGAGTATTCTGGTCATGGTTTGCCATGGTTTGCCTGCACAGTCGCTTTGATCTTATTGTCACGTCAACTTGATTTTCAACAGAAGCTGATCAATCTGCTTGCTGGTGAGACGAATATATATAGTTATTAATATTAAGATTACTATGAATGGTTATGAGCATCAATCGATCCATCAGTCGACCTGTCAAAGTGTGGGAGCAAACTTTTATCTTGCAACACTTGCACTGTAGATTGCAGTCTGATAATTAAGTTAGTGATTCACGGAATCGATCACAATGATCATTGTACATAATATTTCCTATATATTTTGCAGCACTGGCTCCATCTCTCAATCGTCGTCATTCACTTGCCAAATCACTCCATGTAGATTGTATGCCTCTAAAAGATCTTATTTTATTTTGTATACTCATGGATGCTTAAATTAGATGTTTAATATGGAATACATATATACGTTAAGTTCTGTAAGATCGTTGTCATTGAAAAATATTGTCTGTTTCATTAATGTTGTTCTCGAAGTCGAAAGAGAGTGAACATTGTTTTGATGTAGGATTAAGTAGTTTAAATTTGTATTTATTTTTATGCAGTTTTATAGTGAAATGGTGTTATTGTTGCTGCAGGCCATTATACATTGCTATTGATATCACATTTGATGTGGATGATGTTCTTTTATTCTAATATCTTGATAATGTTGCTGTTGCAGCACTGCTCGTCGACCTGGTTGTGGTGGCTTCGATAAAGCTGATCTTCCGCAGACAACGACCTTCGCACAACGTTAACGACATGATGATCATTTTGGTAGACATGTACTCATTCCCCAGCGGACATACAACTCGTGTTGTAATGCTGGCGTGTTTCATCGCATGTAACTTTGACGTCAGTGTCTACGTGAAAGCGTTGCTGATCACGTGGGCTGCGATGGTGTCGGTGTCACGTGTTCTGTTGGGTCGACATCACGTGAGCGATGTGCTATGTGGCGCTGTCATTGGTCTCCTAGTCTACGTTGCTATGGTAACCATCATGTGGATCTCTGCGGATATGAGCATAACTATTCTACAGGCTGTTGTACGCGATGTTCCTGTTTAATGTGATATTCGTGTAAAGTCTCATTCAATTACAAAAATTCAACTAAATTGGTGACATATATCAGTATATTTTCTATTTGACAACTATATTTTTAAGAGTTATGAGAAATACTGAATATGATCAGATTTGTCTTGTATTCTAGGAAATTTGCAGTCTCTCACATATCTATTCCCATGTTGGGTCCAGGATATTTGAGAATAGTCCAACCGATAAGGGGCCGTCCATAAAAGACGTCCGCAAAAAATTGGCACTTTTGATCCCGCCCCCCCCTCCCCACCCCCCCGATCCACATTCGTCCGCTTTGGCCTGCCCCTGCGCACTTTGGACTCAGCGCGCAGTCGGTCAGGTGTATAAGGAAAGAATCAAAATAAATGATAATTTAGCCTATGCTGTTCTGAGAACAAAATAATATTGCAGTTTAGCAGAAATTTTCTGAATTTTTTTATGTTAAAAAAAATTATACGATTTGGCAAAGAAATTTGGGAGAGTTAGCAAAGAAATTTTATTTTTACGGTTTTGACGAGGTACCGGTAGGTAAAACAATGTTCATTGCAATTATCGAATCCCCCCCCTTCACCAAATAAAACCTTTGAAATAAAACATAGTTCTCTCCCTCTCTCTCTCTTACCAAGGTCCTGACCCACTCCCTTTAGACTGATTGGTCACTGCGGTCGATCACTGGGGCAGTTCGCTGTGCGTAGTCGGTCAGGGCGTAATAGGAAAGATGAAAAATAAATGACAATTTGTCCTAATTATTAAGCCTAATGCTGTTCTGCGAACAAAATAATATTGCGGTTTAGCAGACATTTTATGAAAACAATTTATGTTCAAGCATAAATTGTGCGATTTCGTGAAGAAATTTGTGAAAAAAATTTGTGTGGTTTTGACACTATCGAAGAAAAGGTAAGGTGGGTAAAAAATATAGCCATTGATGACGTCATTTAGGTCTGAACCCCACCCCCCCCGCGTCATCAACCGCATGGTGGTGACCGACCGCGCTCTACGCGCTACCCGGTGGTGACCGACTGCGCTCTACATGCTACCCGGTGGTTACCGACTGCTCTCTACGTGTCACCCAGTGGTGACCAACCGCTCTTTACGCGCTACCCGGTGGTGACCGACCATACACTACGCGCTACTCCACTGGTGACTGATCCTGAGTAGATAAGGGCTTACCCTTCCTTAACCCCCCCAAAAAATGTTGGTTTAGAACAGGCACTGAAAAAATTAGTTCTCTCTGCTCCTAACATTAGAAAGTTCGAAATAGGTTTTTGAATAAATTTAAGGATTGTATAATATTGTTCGCTGAAGAAACAGCCAGCAATTTTGTTCACGAGGGAATTTCTTTCTTCCTTAAATTTTTTGCGGACGTCTGCAAGGTCCCAACCCCCCTCCCCACGGCCGGTCCGCATTTGCCCGATCCCCCCCCCCACCCCCCCGTGCGGACGTCTTTTATGGACGGCCCGTAACTGCGTGTGTTTTGTAAGAGCCGACTAATGCAGATCTATACTGAGGAAGGCAATGGATAACCAACTCAGAAACCTATATTTTCCTTGAAAAGAGGCGTCATTTTAGGTGTAGAAAAGGCAAAGCCTTTGTGATGGAACGGACTTGCTAGGTTGATCGATGGTGTGCTCATTAAAGAGCGAGATGGTTGATTGTGTGTATGAATTGTTTCCTTGGACCTGCCACGTGGCAGAGCACTGGATAGATAGATATAGCTATTGAGTTTCTCATATCATGTCAAGTTATCCGCCGTAGACGCCTGACAATTTGGGGGGCTTCTGCTTCCCCCCCTCCCTCGACTCCTACGCCTATTAATATATATGGAAGCCTATTATTGATTATAGGCTATACATGTGGGGTTTTAAAAAAAAATTCTATTTGATACCAATGTTATTACTTAAAGAAATACTCTTATACACTTGAATTGCCTTTTTAGTCAATTATTTAATTTGTGCTTTCTGCATACAATAATTTGTATTGTTTGAACTTTGTGTTATCAACATTCCCTTTAAAATCAAGATAACTCAATCTTTACTACTAATTTATGCATAAATCTAGCTCTTACATTTTAAAATCGGGTATAATAACAATAATAGCGTATGCTATTGACCTCGTCAGACGGCAAGTTAGCCGGAATTCATTTCCAAATTCGGCTAGCTAGTTGCAGTTGCTAGAGCGTGTCTTGGTAAATGTACACCGACTGCTGCTATTATAGCAATGGAGAGTGAAGCAGCTTGCTACAGTCTGCAACTCAAAGGGTCTAAAAAACTGGGCATAGAACCCGCAACCTCCTGATTCAGAGGCTGCAGCCAGCTCTCCCATTAGATCGCGGAGCCTCTCTGTGTCTTGTATTAGAATTCTGCATTAGATATCATGATATAATTATTGTGAATATTAGGTATTTCAGACAGAATTTAACGGCATATATTTTGTTAGGGTGACCATAATAATGATAATGCACTAGATACAATTACTGTTGTTTTTAACATTGCATGATTACTGCCTAGGCTATATGACAAGTGCATATGTTGTGATACGTTTTAATTACAATTTAATTGGCAGGTTCTCTGCTCCAGTGCCCAATTTGATGTTTGCTTATTTATTGATAGTTTTTCACATGATTTCAAACTGATAATATTTTGGCTTCTAAGTACATGGCTCCACTTGAAATATTACAAAATGCAACGATGTTCCCTTTATCGTTTGCTGCTACTTCATACCTGACGAAATTGACAAAATTTTCATTGTTTAATTTATGCGTCGTATTCATCTCCCTGATATGACATCAGATGATGAAATTGACGTTTAACCCATATTGTAGTGTATACATTCAAGTATGGGCCTATAAAGAAACTCTTTTTTGAATGTTGTAATTGCTTTGTATAATTGAGATATTACACTAATTTAGAAATTTGTAAATATTGTAGAGCTTCTAAGAACTCATACCAGTGAAACTGTATTACAATATTAGTTTGTTAGTCATGCTCTGCTTTTGTTGCATTAGTTTCTGCATTATTGTATTGTTGTTGTGTGTTATTATTATTATTATTATCTATGACAAGTTCAATAGCAGTGTCATGACCCTAGCCAATCCTCGAGACTACTCTGTCATATTGGTTAATCACACCTTCACAACAATCTGGCATCACTTAGCAGTCAATTAGGAGTAATTATCCGACCAGGGGTGCTAGCGTATATACAGTAAAAAATTTGTTCCCATTATTTATCCTAGCTCAGATTTGAACCCAGAAGTGAACCTCGTGCATTGAAGTCAAATGTCTTGCCAATTTGACTACCTCCGAGTCATAACACCATCACAAACATATACTCTAGTTAGCTGAAGGTCCATTAAATAGTGCATAAAGCAGCATAATGAAGGCCCAACAAATCAGACAGTGCAGTGGCTAATATTCTCCACTGATTCTCAGAAGTGCACGCTCTGCTCTCGTTCGACCTGTCACTGATATGCTTTTAACAGGAATATCCACTATTAAATCTGGTTTTAGCCTTTAGATGTAATACATACATAATTGTATATGTAGTTCTAGTATTTATTTATGATGTAAAGTACAATTTGTTATATTTTTTGCTTCCTTTTTGCTGATTATAATTTCAATAAAATTATACATTTTGGTGATTTATTTGTGATACAATAATTTATAGTAAAGAGGTAAAGTACCACTGAGTCAATACGGACTCCTAGTGCATAGCTGATCCCGTCTCGAACCACTTTCAGCACACAGGTGACAGTTGCCATTAATCTAGCGCTTAGGTCGTCAGCCTCATATTCGATCCATTAACAATCATACGCCAGACCGTGTTTACCAGTACAATCCTCTTAGTCACATAGTAATTGATTCCAATTTACTGACCCACGAGGGATGGAAGTTTCAACGTCAATGTGAGCTCATACTTTCACATTCCCAGAATGATTGTTGTGAAAAACGAAATATTAGCATAATTATGTGCTACATCTCAGTGGCGGCGCCACACCAGGTCAAATGACCTGGTAAAAAAGCCTCTGACCTGGTGACCAGACCTGCCTGATTATTATATTTTTATAGCATTACTGTTTTTACGACCTGCCTTTAGGTTTTAATGACTTGGTTGCTCGGACGGCCTGGCACCGCCACTGCTTCATCTAACACCTGTTAAATTGTTGTAAAACATGACTTCATAGCGAGTGGTTTTACTTTTCAGTCAATTTAAAGAGAGTCATAATACTCTAATAATCCTTTTAGTGTTTAAAGATTACAGCTGAACATAATGTCAGTTTTGCGGGCGATTGACTACACCATGAACTCTGGGACTCCGACAGAGAACCTATGGAACTCGATTCAAACACTGAACCAATACGTTAACACAATGCATTTGCTCAAATTTATATTTTGTTAGCTAAATCATTGCCAACTGTTCTAAATTAATTAATTAAATTTGAATCAATTAGTACGTAATTGTAATAAAGACTAATATCAGCATCAATGATCCAGATGTACTGCACTTTAAATATTGGTTCAAGCACAAATATATTGTACGCATATTATTATCTTCATCTTTAATGAATATATTGTTTAACAAAGCATGTAATAAATTAACACTAGCTATGATTTTGGAGGCTATTTTCTATTGCCTTCTCCAATATCTGCTTTAGCACCATTTATTAACGCAATCATTATACATCAAGTCTATTCTCAGTTATCCCGAACTCAAAAAGCGAAGCACACTAGCAATGTATAAAAGAAAAAGAAACAAGTATAAATCACAATCCCCTTCCTGTGTCACTATCGCTAGAACTACATAATCGCTCAAGCTTTATTGATGACACTAACTGTGTGTTAGTATCATTACCATCAATATCTTGTTGATCTTTATCAGATGACGTGGCACCTCGTGTGAACTCCTTACAATCAGTTTTATTGATATTAGCTGTAACAGCTGATGTTGCAGCTTTATGAAGATGACTATGTTCATTTCTGTTCATCTGCCTAGGCAAGTCTGAATGTGAATGACTCACGGCAGGATGATGATTCTCTGCAGGCTTCTCATTGGTTGATATTATATGATTCACTGCAGGCTGCTGACTCACATTAGGCTGTTCATTAGCAGCACAGCCTGATTCTGCATGACTCATTGCAGGCTGTGCTCTAATATGATTGGACGCTGAGCCACTAGAAGTTCTGCGATGCTGCCCGTTTGCCCGAGTGTCATCAACACTTATGAACTGCCTGACCAGCTCTTGTGGATTTAATTGTAGCCTCTGTTCAATCAGACGTAGAAGTGAAGTGCAGGCTTCACTCATCACTCCTTGCACTTTCAGTCTCTCGGCAGGAGTGAAGTTTTCCAGCACATAGCCTACTACAGCCGCTTTACTTGTAGGACGATCGATTCCCATCAGTAGTCGCGGTACATTCTGCATCAACATTAATACACATTCTTGCATGCAGCATAAAATAATGTGTGCTACTAGTCAAGGTAGTAAAAATTGCGTTTACAAAAAAATAAAATTTGGAAATATTATTGCAAACTAAATGTGATCAACAACATAGTTATCAACGGATCAATTGATACTTTAACAATATAACTATCCAAAATTACCGCTACACTACAAAACAGGCCTTACATTTAAATTTGGCTGTATTCAGTGGTTAAATTGGAAATCAAGGTGCTCTGGAACTATTTAATGTTCAAGGACCCCATCGAAAATGTTCGAAATGTTCAAGGGCCCCGGAAAACTTATGGCTATTTTTACTGAGTCCTGGAACGGCGAAAATTTTTACGGAGTCCTGGAACGGCGTTCCTCCTTGTTTTGACCACTGGCTGTACTGATATGACTTTATTGTGGTCTTAAAAAAGAATGATGCCTCAAAAATTATTGTAGCCTACTAGAATTCTTCAATAAATATACATTCCAATCAATCAATTAATCGGATCAGAAATAGTAAAAGCTGTTAGCTAAATTTAACTTCTGTTTCCGTATCCGAGGATACTGTCAGAGACAGAATTAATAATCACAAAGTCTTTTACTCAAAACAATGTGAATTAAGTCTTACAACAATATGAACATATAGACCTAATTGAAAATATTTAATAAGAGTTCAAAACTCAATGCTTTAATTATAAAACTTTGACTACTTTGCGGTTCATTCAAATTTGGTGACATCACGTTTGCCAATTTCTTACTACCCACACCACGTAACAATCGGCGGCTAAAACCCCTAGATGAAGTAATCTCTCTGGGTTGGTCATTGGTCACCTCACGGTTGGTCACCAGGATAGAGTGCAGCCGCAAGTTGGTGTTACCGGGGGAGGGGATGGGGGAGTGGGTAATGGCACTGAGCAAAATATGTACAATATCTACTATTCAGTGAACAAATATTAGGGTTTCTTGGAAGGAAATGCAACTTTGTGAACAAATCCAGGCAATTACAGGCCGGTGAGCCTGACGCCGCATTCATGCAAAATTCTTGAGAGTATTATAAACGACAGTTTATTTATACACTTGATATAACACGATATGTTAAATAAGTCGCAGCATGGATTCCCATCCAAACGATCATGTTTTACTAATCGGTTTCATGGAAAATAATTGTATGGTTTAGCAAGTTTAGCAAAGAAAGTGTCATTTCGCGAATTAATTTATGGAGTATGCTTAGTGAAAAAAATGTGTCTGGAAATTGTAAAAAATGATGATGTCATCATGGCCCGAACCCCCATCCGTCCCCTCCCCCCGGTGATATGATGTACGCCTAATGTATGGATGCTCCCTTAAGACAATATGGAAGAGACTTGATAAAATAATACAAATTTAAAACTCATATTGCAATATACTCACATCTGTCGAGAGAGAGCTAAACACTGATTTAACACCATTGTGACCTCTACAAAACAAACATTCAAGATTTTATTTATTTATTTGTTCACTTCAGGCAGACAGCCTACACGGACAATACAACAACAACAGATAATCAATTGATAAGGGAAATAACATCAACATTAACCAACAAATGAATGTTCCAATAAAATATAAAATATAGCTAGAAGACACACCAGATTTTATTCAATTAATAATTAATTAATAATAATAATATAAATAATTATTTTTGTAAAAAATTTAATTAATAACTTTAAAAAATAATTAAATCACACATCAGATTCAATAATTATTATTTTTGTTTAAACTTTTAAATTAATAACTTTAAAGCATCATAACTCTCAATATTATGACAATAGTCAGTAATCTGACAGAAAGATCTCCATCCCAAGGATCACACTCCAGAGCTGTGACTGAAAGTCTCATTCTTCTGTAGCAATCACCCACCAATAGGCTCATAATTAACTCATAATTTTGAAAGCATGAAGGGCTTGGTTGATCAGTTGAAAATAAAAGATTTTACTCTCTGATTGAGTACTGGGAATCAAATCTGTTCCTTCTGTAAACTATAGAGACAAGCATAACAATTGTGCTACAGAGATTTGCAATAGGTAAACTAACGGCACATTCAACCCAAAATAAAATCTAGGTACCTTGCGCTGCCCGACTCCTTGATAGAAAACTTTCCTGTTGATTTATCAAGCTCATCACAGACTAGAAATATATTCTTGTGATCAATTGAATAGAGATGAGCTGAAATAAATAAAACATCCAACACATTAATGTTAAATAAAAATAGAATTGATAAATAATCCTCTACCTAAGCTTAATCATCATCAGAAATAGTTCAAATAAACATGTTTATTAAAAAATTTCTAAAGTTTAATTGAAATAAACATTGAGCAGGTATGTTACAACTACAGGCCTAGTTATTATAGATTTATATCACAATTTTACGATGCAGATTGACACAAGTCTGTCATCAATAAGGAATAACCACATGACTTCAGATTCAAAGTGGCCAACAGAATTCTCAGAAATGCTAACAAGAGGTGGTCTTGTGACAGAACTGACTTTACATGTTAAAACTGAGCTATAGGCCTCTACTTTAGACAGTGATAGAAATCAAAAACAATACTCATGGCGAATTTTATTTAATCTTGAGAAGAGTAATTTAAATAGAAATGTTTAAATGACAACGAACCAAATCCCATGTTAGTATGTGAAGACTTAGGAAGTTCTAAATAAGAGCCCTGTTGCCACTTTCCCACGTAGGGTTAAAAAAACTGAAAGACTGAATATCTAGATGACATCCCTGATATCGTCATCTGATGATGAACCAGACGCTAAACCGCTATTTGATTTTGATTTAATTTAGAGCAATACAAAGTAAATCATAAATAAAAATAATTTTAAACTATGTAAGAAAATTAGGCTAAGTGAGCAAATAAAACATTGAAGGAAGACAACAAACCTGCTTTAATAACACTGTTTCCATTACCATTCATTGGTATTTTAGATTTGAGTAGATGACAGTCTATTTGAACCTGTTCCGTTGCACTCGCCGCATTGATGACCTTCCTGGCAGTCACCGCCTTCAGTTGTTTATTACTTGACCAATCAGCATTGAGCCTGGAGGCCAACCAATCCACTACCTGCATGCCAACACTATGACGATTGTCGATCCTGTCCAGGTTACCCAGGCCAACAATCTGTTGTACAAAATATACAAAATATACTAAGTGCCATTCAGCTAACACATTGAAAAAGTCAACCCCATCTTTATTGACACATCTGTCAAGACAAAAGAGAAAACTTCACATCAGATTATTATTAATATTGAGACCTGACATACCAGTTATACTCAGTCATAACATAATGAGCTAATTATAGGTGTATGTTATAGGTGTCCATGTTGCTCCAAGCAAAGAACAGAATAATCTCTGTAATACTTTGAAAGAATTACAAAATAAGAGAGTGTTAATAATGGGCGATTTCAATTATCCTAACATAGATTGGAATAACTTA
>JAQFZF010003858.1:0-11017 GCA_034695365.1 Enchytraeus norvegicus
AAGAGGTGTATTGTGTCATGTGTTTGGTCAGAGCAAAGGGGGCAGAGTGGTGATGGGTGTTCGGAGGGGTTAATTTTATGCAAGTAGGATAAAAGGAAGGGCGACTTGTTATTTCTTAATTGTGATAGAAGGCGCCTATGATATCTGGTTAGTGTTTCTGAGTGGTGAATTTCTGGAGCTTGCATTTCTAGTATTTTGTTTTCTGGTATTGTGCATTTGTGATTGGTTCACTGGTTCAATCAGTCACTGGTTCCAATCAGTCATTAACCACTTTTCCTACACTATTTTAAAACATTCTTCTTGTAAAATAAATCATGATCGACGAATATGAAATCCTGCTTTTGGTGCGATCATAGGTTTAAGCCTTGCCAGCCTTATGGATAATACGGCCCTGGTTGCACTAAAGAAATTGGGAGAAGAATTGTTGTTCTGTGCATCGGATCAGACAGCCATGGTGAGTTTGAAAAGAATATGAAAAAAGGCATTTCTAACTCAACAAAAGTTATGCCGGTTAGAACATCACCAGAATTCCATTTATTGAGATATGGATGTGAATCATGTAGCCTACTGTCAAAAAGAAATATTCATAAAACTGGCTTTCGAGTTCTGTTGTTGGAGGAGATTAATGATAATTTCGTGAACTGAGAAACGGAGCTGTCAGTCAATTCTAACTGAGCTAGGCATTGAGGTACCAGCTAAACAATTTCACTGTTGGCTAGTCTTGAAAGCATTATTGTTAGTTCAAGCAGAATGCACCCTGAAATAGTCTGAAGCTCATAGGCCCTACACTGTGTCTGGGTAAAAATCTCACGTCATCGTGCTTTGAATTTTTATAAATTAATTGGGCTCTAAACTGCCAGACTCAGAGAATATATTATGTTCATGCATTATCAATAAGGTTTTTCAGAAGTACTTCTTAATGATGTAAGTGTGAGCTGTGCTTCGCTCTGGGTTTAAAGTAGTCAAACAGTCACAATCTGGTGTGCGTTCTTTTACTGTAGACCTATTGGCTATTTGACTGTCTTTCTTGATACTAAATTATTACTTATTCAAATCTATTATAATATCAATCAGTTTTCCTAAATAGAAAAATTGGAGACGACGGACTTCAAATTCTATTGACGTCATGCGAGGAATACACCTTATCACCATATATTTAATTGTTTAGTAGATGTGTATATTCATAAGCATATTTTATATAGTATGTGTATTTTACTTTATAAGTATCAGTAGTAGTAGTAGTGTTGTATATTGATACGTGTCTGTTTATTTGTATATTGACGGGCAATTAGCGTTGTAGAGTGTAACACTATAAACTCTTGGAAGATGTTGGTAGACTATGTACAGTATTGTACACAGTACCGTAAATGCTTATTTTGCATGTAATTTAAAAACAACTATACATAGAATATGTAATTTCCACGTGTGACCTTTATCACAATTCACACACACATATTGTGCTGCAATAGATTGACTATCATGCACTTGTGCGGTGATAAATAAATAAATAAATATACTGAATATCTAACGCCTCGCTTCCTCATCTGAAGCCATTTCACAGACGTCCTAAGCAGAAAAGCAGAATAATTTACAGTGAATGTTGATTATAAGGCAACATACGGGACTTAGTAAATCCTTGACTTTAATTTTTTCGACAGGAAAATCAATTTTGCTTTGCATGAACAAAGTGTGTGCAGACAACTGCTTCATCCAGGATATATAACCTAATAGGTAGCACATCTGCCTGTTAAGGAGTCCACAGTTTCAAATCACAGGCGAGTCTGAGTGTAACATGACACGGAAACAGACTATTAGTTACGGTGAGTTACAGCCCCTGTTGGATCGGGGATTCTTGAGAATAGACTAACTGAAAACTGCACATATTTCGTAAAAGCCGACTAAAGCAGATACTGAGGAGGCATAAGGGGAACCACCTCAGAAGCTAGAATCTTCCCAAGTAAATTGCAACATTGTAAGTGTTCTGAAAGATAGCTTATGTGATGATATCAACTTGTTGATCAATGGAGTTATCGTTGATGAGCGTGATTAGCAGAGTGTGTATCTGAATTTAAGCTGCCATTGGCAGTATACTAAAGAGAGAGAGAGAGAGAGAGAGAGAGAGAAAGAGAGAGATAAAGAGAGAAAGAGATAAAGAGAGAGAGAGAGATAGAGACAGTTACAGCAAACGTTAAAAGTAACTCTACAGCTGTTTAAAATATACACAATTATGACAACAACTATATTATTGGATTCATTCTACCTGGATAAGGCAGGAATGTGACGTTGCAATCTTGTTCTTGAACACTGACGTCATCCAGCCAAACATCAGAAGGGTCAGTGGATGATCCAAGCTCACCGATAAATGCGATGTAGTATCTGCCTCGGGGTACACATAGCGTCACCACTTGCCAGGAATCATCCGAACTGCTGGATGAGTAAAACTGCCCCATGGGAGAGCTCAGATCAGAGTAAAGAAATACTTCAAGTGTACTTAATGCCAGGCGAGATGATGTTATCTTGTATCTGAATTTCAAAGCGCAAGTTGATGAAAAGTTTGTTAGTGGTGCAAGCAGTTCAACTCTGTCCTTCCGGTTTCCAAGCTGCGCTCTGAGAATTAGGAACGAATTTAAAATACCTGAAAATTTGTTTAGTAAAATAGCATACATATTTAATGTCGTTGAAATAACTAGAAATATAAAATGCCAAGAATATTTTTCTATATTTTAAAGATTTTCATAAAAGTTCACAGCCTTCCAATATACAATGAGTATCACTAAAATCGAAAAGCTACACGTTTTTGATTTTCTACCGAACTAATACTGTGTTACATTGATATTTGTCTTACACTAACAGTGGCCTATTTGTAATTTATACTGAAAAGTTCAAGAATATTGGACGCATAATCACCGAGATATTGCATTTTCTCGTGACTCCTAGTAAGGTCTTAGTTCACAATATGGGCAGAATAGCATATCGCCTACTGTAACAGTATGTCTACTCATAAGTGAGCATGATCAGCCTTTTACGGCCTTTTCATAGTAATTTGTAAATTACCTGATTCACTCAGGGCATTTATGAATTCACTAAAAAGCTAGAGAATTTACAAATTCCCTGATATTTTCATTGAACAAAGCAATTGCCCGCGGCCATTCAAAATGCTCTGGACTCTGTCACAACCAATGAAGCAATATACCTACACTATAGGCCTACAGTGTTATTTTGCACATTTTTTCAATTGTGCAGCCTCAATACAGCTTAATTTATTTTCACACAAGTTTTCACTAAGGAGGGCAATGTAGGCCTACCTGACACTACCTTCGGATTATGACATAGATGTTAAATCCTTCATTAGTGCTAGCTACCTTAAGAACCTGTTGGTCTATTCCAATAATGGATTCCAATAATGGATTCCAATAATGGATTCCAATAATGGATTCCAATAATGGATTCCAATAATGGATTTCAATAATGGATTTCAAGGACTATACTAATAATATTATAACCTATGTATTAATTAATAATATATTATGTTACAGTATATATTATATTAGAAATTATATTAATATAACTTTTAAGTATATGTTACACTGAATACTTGAACAATTATACATGTATCTATCGTAGCTTGTATTTAATATAAATAATTTATGTCTCCTTGTGTAAAGTTAAGTCTGTTATTTTATTTATATATTGGTTGCCATTGTTGATTTTATTTTGTATTGGTCCTAAAATTTTAACTAGATTTCATTCAGCTACTTTTCCTTAATTACTTTTATGTAGGCCTACAGTGCTGGCCAGATGATTAGAAAACACTTGCGAAAATCATTAAAAACACTGAATTTAGCATTTAACGTGAGTGTCCATGGTCAGAACTCACTTGATTAGTAATTACAAGATGTTTATACTATATTATGATGAAACAGTCATTTTTTATATCATTAAAAAATTTCTTATCAGTGAAATTTTGTGAAAATTGTAGCCATCTTTTAGCCGATATACATGAAATTTTCATGCAAGAAACTATATCCAGCTCAGATTGTGTCATTTAACACATTGCATGAGTAAGCTTATCAACTGCAGTGGGCCATGCCCTACCAATTGCTATTGGACCCAGGTGTCAATACTTTGTGTAGCCACCCTTGTTGATGATTACTTGAGCAACACTTTGAGCATTCCTTGTATTAGACGCGGGTACATGTAACGAATGTCCTGATTGTGATCCCAGTATGCATTATGCATTCGATTTTAGTGATGGAATTAACAAAGGAGATGCCAAAAGTTTCAACAGATTCATATGCGGTGAATTGCCGGACCAGATTAGCAACGGGATGTTCTCCTATCTGAGAAACTCAATGGGCCGTTTCGCTATGCTGCCTGTTCCTGGTATTTTAAATCAGTGCTCCGCAACCTTATTTCACCCACGGCACACATAAATTTTCCCAAGAATCCCGCGCACACCACGATATAATAACACTATACACGGGGGGGGGAGGGGGAGAGCACGCGGGGCCTGGACCCCACACAATTTTCGGGCGTCTGCGGTTTCGGGCGTCTGCGGTTATTAGAAACAAGCAGTTTTCGGCCATAGGCCCTATTTGGCATTTTTCATCGTTTTTGGGGGCATTAGTCTTTGTTTATTCCGACATTTTTGACATATTAAGGGCACGTTATATGAATTATTGAATTATTTTCGGGAGAAGTAAAATCCAGCCCCCCCCCCATTAACAAATGCTCCCCTACGCCTATGATTACAGATATTTAGACAAAAACATGAAGTGCATGCACATACATTGTTAACTATACCGGATGTGATACCTGTAATTGTTTCAAGGTATAGAGACGTTCAATTTGGCTCAATGTTCGAAAGTGCCAACTGTTAGTGATTGGACTACTGCTTTTAATGCAGGATTGCTTTTCATTTTTATTAGAACTACATGTAGGCTAATTCACACAGATACGACGTAAAAAACGGGAACAGCACTGTGAAAGCTTTGTCGTAAATACAAGTGTAGTCCTCCTTAATCGCAAAACCTCCGTTGGAACCTCGGTGAATTTTTACACCCTCAATTCTTTCGGTTGTTCTTAACAAAAAAACGTAGAAGACCTAATAAAAGAAGAAATCTAAAAGCCTAGGGCCTACATTTGTCAGCCGTGTTAATAAGACAGTGATTATACAAGATATTTTTCACTTGATTGGTTTTTGTGCTCTGATGTCTTCTATATACGAACGCCTCATGCTCACGTTGCGCTTGCAGCCCTTCTTGGAAGTTTCAATCCCTGTTATGAAGCAGCTGAAGCTCATAACACAGTTCAGCTGTTATGTTGCGGCTAC
The DNA here is from genome assembly GCA_034695365.1 of Enchytraeus norvegicus. Classification (NCBI taxonomy): domain Eukaryota; kingdom Metazoa; phylum Annelida; class Clitellata; order Enchytraeida; family Enchytraeidae; genus Enchytraeus; species Enchytraeus norvegicus. The sequence goes on from JAQFZF010003858.1 coordinate 5,333, forward strand.
AGCCTACGCCCGTAGGCTTTGTAAGCGACGGGCTGATGACATAAAATTTTATTACAGGTAGACAAATTTTGCAAGTGCTAGGAATTTCTCATTCGATCTTTCAATGATTTGTTTACAGTCAACCTATTTTTCAAAACATTTTTTAAAATACATATCTATACAATGTAATTATACACAATTCTACACTTCCAGGCATTCTACCGCGGCACACCTAGCTACGAATCTCGACACACCGGTTTGCCGCCGGTTGCGGAGCACTGCTTTAAATCTTGATCCTGCACAGAAATCTTGACCAAGATCTAATTATTAATTTTAACTCTATTAACTAAATGTACAGAAATGTAACATTTCATACTAATCTCTCCCTGACCGTAACGCTGCTCCTCTATCAACGTTTTTCAGCAGAAACGTTCTGCGGAGTTAAATTTTTTAATTTACTCATTCTCAGTTTAAAAATTAAAAAAAAATGAAAACAATAATTATTTTACATGCACCTATAAACAGTGATCATACAAAATTAAAAAACACATTTTGCAATACTCCAGAGCATAGACAAATAATTCTAAACAATTTTGAGCATATTTTAACAGTGTTTTTAATGATCTGATCAGGTCTGTATATTATGTTGACTTAATTCAAAGTTAATTGTCTTAGTTATGGTATAATAGCCTATGTAGGAATACTGTTAATATACAGTTACTTTGCGTCGTCTCTAATTGGTTCCAAGTAGATTTCAACTTTGTGTTCTGGACTAATCGAGTTCATGATGTTATCAGCTTGGCCACAAGATATAGGCCTACCAGTATAATGGATGAATGATTTGTTTGTCTAGCAATTTCAGCCATAGTGTTAGAGTATAGGCTCTGTAGAGTTTTCAATCTAAATATAAAAATCCTCCGTAATTATACTGAACCGGTATAACTAAGTACGCTTATCTTGCAACGATAAAATGTGACGTTCTGGATAAAAAACCTGTAGTGGAGAAAATCAGAGAATAATGTCTCTAACCTACTAAATCAGCATAATGCAATGCATGGGTTTGAATCCGTTTAAATGTAACAGCCAGGGCCGGATTACCCACCAGTTAGCAAACTAGGCAAATGCCTAGGGCCCCGCGCTTTTAGGGGACCCGCGCCGCCGCGACCACAATTTTTTAAAGATATTAATAGTTCTATATTATAACATAATTTGAACCAAATTATTGGTGTGAGCCTTCGCTAGCAACAGCTAGCGAAGGCATGAGAGGGTTGAGACGCCTATCAAGTTTAAACGATTTAATTTCTCAATAATAGCCTTATAATTGGTGGGATACCGATGTTGTGAATGGCCGGGCCCCGAAAAATATATCTGCCTAGGACTCTGCAAGAGCTTATAAATTTAAATTTAAACTATTTTTATAAATTTAAATTTATAAAACTATAAATTTAATATAAATTTAAAACTATTTAATGATTTAATTAAATAATTTAATAATTAATTAATAATTTAATAATTAAATAATTAATTAATTTAATAATTTAATAATTTGATTTTTTATTATTTTTATAAATGTAAATTTAAATTTATAAAACTTAAAATAAATTTAAGTTTATAGTGAAGCAATAGCGGTTTTAGTGAAGTTTATAAATTTCCTGAGTGAATCAGGTAATTTACAAATTACCCGAAATTTTCAGGGAATTTGCAAATTACCTGATTTGACAGATTCCCTGTAACATATATAACTGAACTGTTTAAAGTAACTATTGTGGTGTAATGTTTTCATTACTTGTTACTATTATTCCTGCACTTCTATGTAGACTATTTGTCACATATTGCGTTTGTCAGCATGAGAAATAAACGGATATTCTGTTTCATTCCATGCATATGATCTGAACAGTATTATTTAATAATTGAATCCATACGAGTCCAATTCTTATTAGTAGTTTGAAGGTCTCAGAAGCTCCCAAAGAATTGGCAAAGACGCCAGGCCCCATGCCGGGTGCTCAAATAAGCCATTATTGCTTGTAGGTTACACAGGAGATTGGTTCACGCTTCTTCGTTTTTAATTAGACACCAAAAAGGGTTAGACAACCCTGTAAGAAATCACTGTTACAGTGTGAATAGAATAGATACGCAAATTACAATAAATCTATAACTAACAGTAATTCTTGGTGGCTAATTAGCAATGAACAAAATCAATGAGTAAGAAACGTAAAATAAGTTTAAAGCTACTACCCGTTTCCTTAATAAATTTCGTAATTGTTAGGGTAAATTTCACATAGGCTCAGTGGCGGCGCCACAGCGGGGCCAGCCGGGGCACGTGCCCCGACTGAAAACGCCGTGCCCCGGCAGGTGCCCCGGCAGCAGGTGCCCCGGAATGAAAATTTTTTGTTTGCATTTTGTTTGAGTTAACAATTCAATATAAAGCCCACTGTCTTTCTGACGGTATTTGTCACGGAAAGTATCTGTAGCTATTCAGCTAATGATATTTAAAATTCAAGTACTTACAGTAGCCTACAAAATTTCATGATTTTACATCAGTTTTAATGTGCCCCGTCTCAGGACCTTGTGCCGCGGCAGTGCCCCAGCTTGCCCCAAATGCTGGCGCCGCAACTGCATAGGCTAATTCTAAAAATAAAGTTCATATTTTAACATCAAAGTTAAAGAAATAGTCCGTTGATGTTAGGGTACAAATTAATCATCAGTCCAATAGTGCGATAGCTTACGAAATTTAAATAATAACAATTACTAAGGATTTGTTGGGCTGTGATAGGTTGGTTTGGCTGGCTGCGATTGGTTGGTTTCCAAATATGTACTACTTATCAGGCAGAGGCGTCAAGGGAACGCTCGATAACGAACGATAATGCACAATTAACACGGATCGTTCCAGGGATTGGACCATTTGAGCAGATGTGTGTTCGGAACAAATCCCGAAGCATACCATTAAAATCTATTTCACAGGTATCTTCAAGTGTCGGATTATGGCCTTTGTCCAATATTATTAGCTATATTACATTCATACCAGCAAAAATTCCAAGACGTGGTCTAGATGCAGCATACAACAGCTGTTGTGATCGATTCGCGAACACCTTCGCATATGTCCCTGCATATTATATTATACATGAATGGCTCAATAATGACAAAATGTTTAACTTAATATTGCTCAACACGCTAACCAATAGTTGTGTTCGTATACACTGCCTGCTGCCACTGGGCCTGACTTATGGGAGAATTCTTGTAGCCGCACAAGTACGGATGACTGAAGTCACAGTTTATGTTGGTTAGAACTCCTGCATGATGAAATATGACAATAACTACTGTATATTGCCAATATACGGTATTATTACACACATTATACAAAGTATATACAGTGTTATAATATACCTATCGTCGTAAATGCTTCTTGGTTTTTCGTTAAATATTGTTTGGCATTTATATAGTTTTACAAGTATAATAATTTTTGTAGGTAATGTATTATTGGGCCTGCTACATATACATACTCACCAAATATTAAACTCAGCAATGGCCAAATAGACTATCTCTCTAGTGCAGTAGGGCACCGAGAAATGACATGGTCCAAGTTACATATTTCTGCTAACACGCTCACATTGAGCACTCTATCTATCAACAAGTTTATCTCATTACAAATAGCAATGCCATCAAACACCTAAAATATACTCTTCTGCCTGCTTGGGAAGTTATAGTTTCTGAAGTGGTTTTCCGTTGCCTCCGCAGTATCTGCGATTTTATCACACACGTACAATTTCGGTTGGTCTATTCACAAATTTTACTAGAACCAATACGCGACGTTCCCGAAACCTATACGATAAACTCCGGGACCAAGATGGAAAACATAGTGGGATATCATTGTACAAATTAATTACGGCGTGCATTAAGAAAATGTATTTACTAGAACAAATAGTTTAGAGATCTCAGACTAACCTGATAAAGAAAGCATAATCATAGGAGGAAAAATCATACAAAGAGTCTCAGTCATTGGATGTAACAGAAATGATAAGAACCGCATGAGAACGATAACTTGTGGGAAGCCATGACCAGCTAGACGCCAGAACCAATGAAAGAAAAAGAGAAAGAGCCTGATATTGGCTTACAAATTTACGCAACACAACTCTCCTGTATGAACTCAAGACTATGATACAATGGATCACAGGGACATCAGACTCAGAGGTGGACGACTAATCTTCAGGTTTGATTAATTACATAATTTTAAGAGGTTCAGACTCCATAATGGCTAAGTTTAAATATCATATCAATTTATCAATACCATTATTATGTAATGACAGAGAAAGATTAGACTAACGCGCTCACTCATGCTTTTACTTATTTTAAGTGAAAACTTTATCTGAGTATTTTATAACAATTTCCCGCTGCACGATCTTCGAAAAATTTTGAAGCCAGCAATATTGCAACATATTACATTGTGCACTATGCACTGTGCAGTAGGGTGCATCATAAAAGCATGGCAAATAATTATGTATCTAGTTTTGAGTTGTCTGTATTCTTAGTGTTGTTCCACTATCACCCAAGATAATATTGGCCAAATATTTAGCAAATCCAAGTTCATTTAGAGGTCCCTCCGAGCCGGGCACAAGAAAAACCCAGTCCGAACATTGAAAATCGCCAAAATCAAAAGCTTATGAAAGCCAGCTGGTATAGTATAAGCTTAAATTTTACATTTCCCAATGTCTGAAAGCCAGTTGTATCATAAGATAACTGAAGCTATCTAATTGTCTCTCAAAATTCATGAAGAATAGCATTTACAATGCAAATTATGCAGTATTCACACAACACACAACACCGTCCCATAAATCTCGAACGATCAATCTCGATCATGAACATTAACATGTCAAAATACCAAACTGGATATGACTTGCAATCCTTCTCTTCACGCTTAAATATGTAGAAGTTTGATCATGTTCTAAGATCTAAGAAGCTGCTGTCCAACTGAAGACAGTACATCGTGAACCACAAATCGGCTTCTGCTAGTTGACATAGCCTCATTGACCAATATAATTATGGATATGGGAAACTTGGCTGTACAAATGTTCCCATATCGATTCATTGGCTCTCGCCTAGAAGCCAGAAGTATAAGTGCATGCAAGGCATTTGCTAGAGCTTGTGTTCCAACCGCAGGAACATGGTCACTGAGTAGTGCGACCTCACTGCAGAAATTCCACCATGTCAACGGTGAGGTACCAAATAAGTTTGTTCAGAGATGGAATTACAGACTGCTCAATGACCTTGTCGGCAGTCTCGTAATCTAGTAGGCACTTGTACAGCTCACGGTGCATCCACAGTCTTCTTACGTGTTAGCCACTACTCGAAGTTGACATGGCTGACGAATGTGGCGAATGCCAGTACCTTACAAACCTGTCCACGAGTGGTAATGGATCCTTGTGTTCAGACTCTGCTATCACTCCCTGAGTAAAAGGGGCTTGTTGGGTTGGCTCGTGTAGCCAGCGACACTAGGCTTGGTCGGCTCAGCACATCTGATGGTATGAAAACCATCGCTCACCTGTAAAACAATTTTTACCTGTCTGTTATCTGAACTGTCATGGCTTCGAATCTCATCATCTGGTGGTACTACCTGTATCCACGTCAGGATCATTGACAGTGACAGCCTCTTGCTATTCACCACTTCTGCTCTCGCCAGTCTCAACAGGTCCAACAATGATGCCTAAATGA
>JAQFZF010003859.1:0-11017 GCA_034695365.1 Enchytraeus norvegicus
CACTTATTTACTCAATTTTAGTTACAAATTAAGAAAATAGATAAATAATAAATTCAATTCAAATTCAAAATAAACGGGTTATTTGTTAACATTTTACATTATGGGAGTGGCAAGCAATGAAAATGCCTTGCTCCTGTTCTTTATTGCTGATTACACGAAATATCAGAAGAGTCAAATCTTGTCCTTTATATCTTTGGGTCTAATAGAGATGTCATACCCGGAGAGACTTAATGCCTAATAGTACGTGATGTGAATAGTTCTCTTAATAGCAGTATTTTTATTAGACGTCAAGAAGGTGTTGATAACTCTCTCTATTACACTGCCAATGGCAGATCCAAGATACATACCGTATTCCGATTTTCTGCCTGCAATCATGCACTCTAATGAGCACTCCATCGTTCAACATGTTATAATGCTATACTGATATTATCATTCAGGCAATACGCCTTTGCCATAATTAATTGCAGTCTTTAGAATGGGCAGATGTTGCTACTGGATACTAGTGCAATTTTTTGTTGTCCTCCTCAGTAACTGACTGCGTTGGTCGACTCTTACGAAGCACGTGCAGTTTTCTCTTGGACAATTGTCAATTATCCCGTAGGTAGGCATGAGTGTGCTTAACGTCAAGGTTCAGAAGCCCGAAGGGCTTCTCTTCAAGACGGCTCAACACAAGCGAGCACTAACGTCACAAAGATTGGGTTTAAGCTTATTACAGCTTTACTCCACAACCGTTTTGATAGATTCATTGGCCTATTGTTATTTTCAAAACACTCGACATTATGAAAATACCATTAAATGTTGGTGTCAAGTAACAATGTTATCTATAAATTATCATACATGCAAGGAGCAAAAATAAATGAAACTTAAATACAAGTAAAATCAAATCCACATAAATATAATACTGAAAGAGTTGCGGTAATAGAACATCAAAGTTGAACAAAGTGAACGTCCCATTGTCTTCTGATTAGTATGACCGTGAGCTAATTATTCGGAATGTAGTGCATATTTGAAATGGTTGTACTAAATTTGTAAATTTGTAATTTATGCTAACCGTAACTACAGATATCTGTAGTTACGGCCTTCTTTCCGTGCAGCCTTCTAAGGTTTTAACATGAAGCGGAAAATTAAAAAATGTCTCGCCGATAGCTAAACGTGTTCGCAAATAATTACTAAAGTAGTAACTCAAATGAATCAAATGATAGTTATTAACATTTAGAAATCGAGCTCCCAATTTTGAAGACATCACAATGTCCCTGATGTCTTCGACAGAAGATGAAACGAACGTTTACTCTGCTTTAATTTAATGTTGCCTATTATGTACGGAGATGGTAGCCCTAATTATAATTATTAATATCATAACCCAGACACTTTTCCATGGTACCTAATCACAGTAAATTGTTATAACTTAATACTACTGATTTTCAAATAGTTGAGTTTCTTAGTATTCTTTATCTTGATTAATTCATTTTCTTTCCTTGCACTTGATTTCCTTGTTGTTGTTGCCCATCCAGCCGTGGTGCTGACCTCCTCTATTTTCGTCATTTGGGGAGGGGTCATCCAGGGCCCTCCCTGGGTCTCTAGCAGCTCCGTCGCCTCGCAGGGTTGTTCCATAAATCGGTGGAGTGAGTTTCTTCATCTTCTTCAATGAGTTTTAAAATGTTTAAAATGTATTTATTAGTTCTGATTGAATTGCCTGTTCGAAATGTAAGCTACTTGCTGATAACAAGGAGGTAACTAGGTGTTCGAGTAACTGCCGAGTCCGTGTCTGACATCAACATTGGACGAGGAAATAGACATTAATCTATGATATCACTTTTGATTTTAATGTTTAGCAGTGTGGCTATTGCAGCAGATAAGTTTGTTAATAAAGATTATCGTACAATGAAGATAATCTATTAATGTCAAACCCGAGGTACTTGCAATTCATGCAATTCCTTCATAAACTCTCAATTCACATCTTTCCTTTTCAAGGCAACGCATTTGCCGTCTTCCCTTATGTACTAAACAATAGGCTATAAATCTATTATTTATCTGTTATGAATTCAAGCGCTGAACGACGAAAATTATACGGTACCGTTTATGTACATGTAATATTATTTACAAGCATTTCCTTTTACACATATGCCCCAGCGAAGAGTTTCATATAGGCCTATATAAAAAAATTGTCTAAACAATTATTAAACTGTACAGTATAATGATAAATCTAGTGTTTATTATGCACAGATTGAAATGTTTAACTTCTACATATTTATACTTACTATGACCACCGTACGTTTATTACAACCGTAATTGATCCATATGTTACATATGAATTGTTACAATTGTTACATAAAAGTAGATTCAGATCGCTCGTTGCATAAATGGTGCATGAATCTAGGCTTTTTAGGGGGAGGAAGTATATTCATTTTGTATAATATGGGGGTAAAATTGAGGGGGCCGATGCAAAATCGAGTGGCGTCCAGGAGAACCAAATAGGCAAAAGTAGTGGATTCAATGAACAATTTTGACAAAATTTAAAATAAAAGGTTTAATGGGGGGATCATGCCCCCCTCCCTAATTCGCGCCTGGATGCATGTAGGAATCCTCTGTATACGTCATCGTGTTGTCGACCACATTTAAATAAGTGCAGCTGCATGAACCCGCGACATTTCAGAGTTCAGAACAGTGCGCGGTATAACAGACCCTTGATCTGAGAAGTAATTAATCGTTTATAATACCCAATAAAGATGCCGCCAGATCACTCATCTTTTATGGATAAATTTGCTGACTAACTGTCCTATGAAATGAACTTTGAAAAACAAGAGCACTGGCAAAAAATGAGTGCAGAATAATTTAACAAATAAATTATGTAGGCCTGTCAAATATTTTGTAAATAACGAGTTCTGCACTGTACAAACCGATTTACTGTACAAACCGATTTAGACAATAATCAAAAGCAATATCTAAGTAAAACTGTGAATTAAAAATCATGACCTCCAGTGGCCAAAGACGAACGAAGAACATCGCTCCTCGATATGTTGCAGCATTGTTGCTACCTATGTTGCAGAGTCTAATTTGTCCGGATTGGAGAGCTTAGTCGACAGCATACTTGCCTGACAAGCAGGATGTCAGGAGTCGAGTCCCAACCGGGTCCGTCTCTGACAGAATCTCTGCGGTAGAGCCTACAGAAACAGACGTTAATCTGATAACTGTTATCTTTCAATTTATAGCAGCGCCATACAACTCATTATAGTCAACATCCTGCGGTATATTGTCATAATTGATTCTATTTAAATCACTAGAGCCTACCACGACGAGTAACGCGTCATATTAACTTAACTTAAAATTAAGGACTTAATAGACAAGTTTGAATATGTTCGTCTTAGCAGGCAGTCGATTAGGGTGTGCATTGTGCATTGTTGCGGAACACAACTCTTTAGATCGTCAATTCAACAAAATAACTATGAATAAAAATATATAGTAATACATAAATAGCCGGTAATTTACAAGCAAAAATATAATTGTTTATGTACAAACGTTAAACTATCGGCACTAGCAAATAGTAAAAATAATGGAGTGTAGGGCCTATATAAAATATTATTTACAACATTTCATTATAACGTATATTTAACTATGCATAATCTCAGTGCACTGTCTAAGGAAGACTGTCTCTTTGGGCTCCCTTTGTAGGCCTAATATTAAATGAGATGAAAATGTAAAAGATTGCACATAGAATGAATTTGTGTAAAGATACTCAACTTTCTGCCATGGACCTAGGCAACTATTTAAATACGATTACGAACTACGTGATATAATATCATGCATAAATATAATCACTACAGTGTCAATAGACAGCCTCGGTGGTCCAGTGGTAAAACGGCGGATGAGAAATGGAGGTCACACGTTCAATTCTTAGTTGTGCGACCTCGAGTAGCAGCCTTCAGCAAGCTGTTTCAATTTATAATACATTATTATGGTATACATTTACCAAGACGAGCTCTGGACGACCGCACTGTGCCACTAGAATAATTCTGAAAATCTCGTCATTGGCGCCATCATACAAGAATAATAGCACAAACAAATGACAATGTGTTTAATATCAGAACGATATTCTATAGTATTATACACCAGTTACCGGCAATACGATCATATTCCTCAAAATCATAAAAACTTAAATATGCTTCAAATGTTAAGAATTATAACTTATACAAATTACACATAGCACAGCAAAAGGCACGCCGACCACACTTCGCATTAGCAAGCATCCTGAATAGGGAGGGCTACAATAATATACAAACATAAAATCACATGTAGGCCTATTATTTCTTAATTTCACTTTCTTATATTAAATAACCACGGCCATTTTATCATAGAAGCGGACATTTATTTATCTCTATTTCTTTGCACTTGTAAAAACTTGTAATTGGGCTTATTAGGCCCTATTAGCCAAACTCCCAACTTTAACTTTACAAGTAGCAATAAGAATGAATTCAGGGCACGTGACCAGTCACTATACTGAAAAGACGATATCCATCAAACAATCTATTACGACAATTTACAATAAGTCACTTAAAGTCAGCCATATTACAAATAGGCATACGCGATTACTGTAACAATAGACAATAGGAAAAATATTCACAGATGTACAAACGATCAAAATAGACGATTAGAATAAAGGCCAAGAGATTTTTCTTAGTTGTAACCTGTTTGCAAACTCAATAATAACGGCTTAGGTAGACATGATAAAATGAGCTGAATAATTATATACTACCTTATTGGAACAGTGAAGGGAAATGTAGTCAAGTGTGCCATTATAGTCCACAGACTCCACACACGATAATGCACAATAGCATGCAGAGAGAGTGCCAGACGTATAACAGAATCTTGCGAATAATATTTTGTTATCATTGCTGTATAATTAATTATAATAATTATTAATTAAGAATAAAAAATGTAATCAAGCATTGTGTTATTTATTGACAGGGTAGACCCCTAGTATCTACACGCAGCCTTCTAGATAGGTTTTAATGGCGGACTGGTTGAACTTGACGGCATCATCGAAGGGTGTGTGGCCCCAGCGATCTTTAGGGCTCAGAGGTACCAGACATTTCTCCACGAGGAACCGAACACAGTCGAAGTGACCCTCAGCGGCCGCCAGGTGGAGCGCACTACGTCCATCATAATCAGCGACGGACATGTCCTGTCCGGCCAGAGCCATGCGCCTTAGGGCCGTCATGTCTCCGTTGTAGGCTCCAAACAACAGATTGACCACTCGACTTCCCTGCTTGCACATAATACACAACAATACAGTACGTGCAGAAAATCTGTCTTCCAGCACATTTTAGACACACACACACACGTAGAAAGCCTGAAACCCACACATTAGACGCACATACATAGGCCTAATACTAGTTTTGAACATATTCTCCCATTTGTTTCCTCCATAGATCTGTGTAATCAGATTCTCTTGCCATGGTTAATTGACTAGAACTGTATCGGATCTCCTTTTTTCTTCAGTTCATCCATTTACAAGTGTGTTCTAGTGGTATAGAACTTTGCAAGTTGCATTGTCTGCTTGAGACGTCCTTGACATCGCCTTCGGGTGAGGAACCGGACGCTAAATCCTCATTGTATTGTATTATATTGTATATTCTACTATCCTGCAAAAATTATTATGAAGAATCACATGCAAGATCCATGGCTGACGTTATTCTTGAATCAGAAAATTAACGTTAATTCTTTTACATTTGGATTATCAATGGAGTGCATACAATTCTACCGCACACTTAAGTTTATAGTTTGATGAAATTCACATATATGCACATACGAAGAAATTATAAATACTATGAAAGAAATATAAATGTATGATAAAATGAACACGAACGAATGTACAGAATCAATTCAGAGATTCCATGAAAGAGATTTTAAAAAATACTGACACTGAACTATAAAAAATTTCTAAGAAATAAAATAAAGGATAAGTATGCCTATTAATAGCAGAGCATCATACAAAATTTCTACTTGGTGAATAAATTACATTATACAATATACTCGTATTTGAGTGTCATTTGTGAAAATAAAAAGAATATTATAAACGTATTTACAGAAAGTCGAGTAGGGCCTATATATTAGAAACCTCCTCTCTGTGCACGACTTAATTTTTAAAAAGTAGTAGCTACCAATAAAAGTTCTGTACCTCTTTACATCATAAGATTTAAAATTAAAATTAATAAAGTAAAATATATTAATTGTATTGTTGTGTTATCGCCTATTAGAATGTTAGTAGATAGCAGAGTGAGATGTCTTACTTGCGCATCGGAGTGCCTGACACGAGGGTCGTGCTTGAGGGTTGACGTGTGCTTGAGGTTGTCATAGTGGTGAAAGTTGAATCTACTGACGATCTCCTGACAGAACTGAACCCCCCGCACACTGTTGCCCATCTTCTCTAGTGGAGGTGACCACAGGCAGAGTCCCATCACGTTAGGCACCACCAGCAGGATCACCCCTGACACAGCTGACTTAGCCGGCAGTCCAACCTTAAACATCAACAAATCAATCAATCAATCAAATAGTGCTAATAATTCAATAAAGGTTTATTGTTTGCTTTCTCATTGTGAGATGTCATGGGAAATCTTTCGTTAGAAGCTTTCTGATTCATTTAAATTTAAAACTGTATTTTGAGGCATATCTTAATAGGAACATAAAGTCAAGAATCAAACTAAACAAGTCTTTCTGAGCAGAAAGACAATCATATCAAAACAATAAACTTAACTATAAAACTAATCGTTATCTAAAGCAAATCACATCATATGGTGTCATGTACCTAAGCCATGTAAGTTAAGTTGTAATTAATCGGTGACCTTGGATCGTGTATTTCTTTCTCAATAAACATACGAGACCAGCGTCATGTGCGCAAATAAATTTATATTACTGGTTATATATAGGGTAGTAGTTAATTACAATTCAATCTGACAACCAAAGAGAGTTACACGACATCAGTTTACAAATAATATACAATAAAAGATTGATAGGAAACATAAACAAATAGAATAGCAAGTGCAAAAACTCAGTAAAAAAGACAGTTTGAAGATGATTAAATAACTTTGCTATAAGGTACTATCAAATGAACCTTAATCACACACGAACGAAAAGTTGAAAAGCGTTACCCTGAAGGCGAATCCCCCGGAGTAGTCGTACATGCCGCATGAGTGCATGAGAGAGAGCGTGTTGCGCACAGAGGTAGCGTTGAAGACTTCCTCGTCAGTGATGGGACAGTAGCCGCCGTTAGCGAGCGTTGCGGCTATCACTGCTCCTGAGTTAACGTTAATCTCCACTGAGCACAGCTGGAAGTACAGGTTCATCGTCTCCTCCAGGGTGCTGCCCTGAGGAAAACATCTGTAGGATCGAAATAATAAAATGTAAACAACTAGAAAATAGATACACATATTATATTACAATTTAAAATGTTTCTAGATAAAATCACTTCAGGAAATTCAATGGGCCTGAATTACATAGCACTTCGTAGTCCTGCAAGCTAAAAACTTGCACTTTACTTTGTTACTGTCTATTTTCGTATCAAGGATCCTGCCAGAGGGTACCCTTGGACCCGTCTGGGACTCGAATTTGTGACATCCTGCTTATCAGGCAAGTGTGTTACCGACTAGACCATCCAACCTAATACATGCGCCAGTGATGTATCTCTCTGCAGCAATGATACCATGACAATAGCTCTCAGCTACAATTAAATGATGCAACTACAAAATCAATATTTTCTAATTGTATAGGATAAGCATCATAAGATACATGTTATATATCAATGGTTACATTAATAGCTACAAATTCAAAGTTAACCTATTTTCCTGCATGTAGTAGCCAAGTGCGTAATTTCTGTTGGCAGATTCTTTCTCAGAGAGGAAGATGGAATTATTAAAGCCGAGGAACTCTCCTCCATTCATTCTCTTGTACTGTCCTATCACATAGTCGAACCTCTCAGCCAGTGACTTGCCTCTCTGCAGCAGTGAGGAGGTCACTATGGCTCCAGCGTTAATCATTGGATTGTGAGGCTGGTTGTCCTGGCTCAGCTTGATACAGTTGAACGATTCTCCGCTAGGCTCGTGACCAACAAATCTATGCAACATACATCGTACAATTAATAAGTAAAAATTGTGAATTCCTTGGAGTAAGGTAATGTTAAAGTCATTAAGGACATTTCAAAAATTGTTGCTCAGTTATTAAACTGAATTGATCGGCTTAAATCATCCGTGGGCACGATCCATTGAAAATATATTTTACACATTTTGCACAATTGTTTTCAGGCATATATAGGCTATATACCAATTTTGCATATGTATGCTTTAGAAGTAATGTTCTTTTCTGACTAACTGAATTCAATAGACAATATAATGTTCCAAACTCTAGGTAGTAATATATCAACTTATGATGTAAGGTAGGTTTGCGTGTGCTTAACGTCAAGGTTCAGAAGCACAAGGTGCTTCTCTTCAAGACGGCTCAACACAATCGAGCACTACCGTCACAAAGACTGGTGTTAAGCTTATTACAGTTTTACTCCACACAAAGTGCCCTGCAGTCCATTACAGACCACTGAGTCGGAGAATACTGCATAATTATAATTGCATAAATCAGTATAATTATATAGATCAGTAGTATAGATCAGTAGTATAGATCAGTAGTATGGATCAGTATTATGGATGAGAATAACAGGTTAATTTAAATATAGCTGTAGTACTTTAATTTAGTGGTGTTTTCTGCTTGTTCCACTTGTGACATTCTGCTGTATTTATTTTACCCGAATGTATGTGCGTTAACAATGCCAACATATTAAATCCTCAAGACTGTGTATTCGATAGGTAGCACTTTATGTTTTGTTTTTGATTAACTGACATTTATCGTGTGTTATATACCACTTGAGCCTTGCTGGTCCAGCAAACTCGAGAATAGACCAACCGAAAGCTGCTCGTGTTTGGTGTTTCCTACAAGCCGACTAACGCAGTCACTGAGGAAGGATAAGGAGACCCACCTCTGAAAACCTAATTATCTCCAAGAAAAATTTCATAAAAACCATATAGTCATTTGTCATGGACCTGCCATTAGGCAGTGCACTAAGAGAGATAGTGCGCTCAAGACGTCCTGACACGACTTTGGATCAGTGACGGTTCAAGGCTAAGTTTAACGTTTGTTTCCGTATCAAAGGATACTGTCAGAGACGGACCCGGTTAGGACTACGAGTAAGCGTGTAACCGACTATGCTATCCAGCAGGGACGTAGGGCCTTGGTCTGGGCCAATGCAGATATTTTAAAGGTTGGCCCCAAGTTACCAATTGATTAAATTTCTTGTCCATTAAGGGCCCACCCCCCGATTGAATTTGTGGTCAATTCCCTTCATTAGATTTTCCAGGCGGCGGGCATTTAATGGTTGCTCAATTATTTGGGTTTGGAACCGTCACTGCTTCAGATCCCATTTCTGAAAATCTGGTCCACATTCTTTCACCATAAAACACGGAGAAGCTCCGTGCTTGCATTTCTGGACAGGCACGGTTTTAGGGGGGGGGGGGGGCATGGCTCTTCCTCGACCTGCCGGGGCAGGTCTTCCCCGTTCCCCCCTCGATAAAAAAAATTATTGTAATTTGATCAATTGAAACACCCATTTTGGACCCTTGCCCCACCCCTCCTCGATTGGATCCCCCCTAAAAAAATACATGTTTTTGCTCCAATCCCCTCGCAAAAAAATCCTAGATCCGTCACTGTTCGTGAACGACGGTAAAACTACTTCTGACACATAGGAAAGGACGACTTTAACGTGTCTTATATTACACAGACAAAAATAGAACCTCTATGAAGTCATTAGAATTTATATTATACTTAACACCCTTTGGTTTTGTTATTAAACTTCACTGTATATCAAACCGCGCGAGTTGTTTTCGTCTTCTGTTCTGATATGTACAATGATATCCGGTCCGGCTGGTTTAATTCAATAAATTTAATAAGAAGGTAAGTAAATGACAGCTCCGCTGCCTCTGAATAATGACATCGCGGCTTCGATGTCAGTATTGGAGACCCTTTGAGCTAATTAAATTTAGCTTAGTTTAAACTTTAAAATCCGCAAAAGAACAGTTTTGCGAATCTTAGCAAGCTGCTTAATTTACTCTCCACGGCTATTGTAGAATAGAATATCCTTTTATTTCTCAGACTGACAGACGCAATATGTGACAAGAATACAGAAGAACAGCAATAATGACAATACTACGAACATTACACTACAAAAGTAAACAGTTCACAGTTATATATACTAGGCTATTACCATGACCTACCCATATAATTATACAAATTAATTAATTTATTTATTTATTTAATTTTTATTATTGTCTGCTGAAAGCGCTAAGAAACGGTATCAGCTCCGCACTAAGAGCTAGTTTTGACTCTGTAGGCCTACCATTACCTTAACCTTGAAAGACACAGCCATATGTTTGTGGTGGAATAAATTCATTTATCAATGTCGCGCTCGCTAGCGATCGTGATAGAAACTCTCGAGTAGGGATTTCACCGGATGAAAAACTCGGACCTACCAGTATACTTGACAGGTACTGAACATAGATATTTTCATATATGGAAATAGAAATAGGTATTGAAATAGAAATAGGTATTGAAATAGAAATGAAATTTAAAGACGTAGGCCAATGGAAATTCGAAATAGGAATGATTTATGATTTGGAAATAGAAATAGGATAGAAATTAATAGCCAATAATGGAAATAGGAACTGAAATAGGAATGATTCCCGAAGTAAAATGATTTACTTTAAATTGCTAAAGAGACAGTGACACTACTAGATAGTGTCAGTACTAGACACTAGACAGTGTCACTACTAGACAGTGTTACTACTAAAACATTGTTACATCTGCTGTCACTATTGTGAGCACTGTATTTAAAAATTTGCCCATTATTATTTTGTGTGCAGATCTTCTTCTTTGATATATGGATCGACCTATTAACGCTATTATTGTAAATGTCTGTTTAATCATT
>JAQFZF010003860.1:0-11015 GCA_034695365.1 Enchytraeus norvegicus
ACTGATTCTGTTGTCGCTGCTGATACCGTAGAAACTTCTGTAACTGTTGGTACTCCTGCTGCATCTGAAAGTGCACCGGAAATGTTTGAAGCTGAAGCTAGAGCTACGTTTAATGTCTGTTTCCGTGTCGAATGATACCGCTAAAGACGGAAATGGCTGGGACTCGAACCCTTGACATCCTACTGATCGAACAAGCGTGTTACCGACTACGCTATCCAACCGGGACGAGAAGTTGACGAAAAGCTCTTTCAATGAAAGACTAAATTTAGAGTATAGAGTATTTAGAGTATAAACATAAACAAAATTACCTCCCATTCAAAAAGTCCCACCAATAATAATAACAATACATATCCGGCATTGCTAATATGCCCAGCAGTGAACATTATATTTAGCTTAAATAATTATTTATAATAATATTTATTGAGTAGAACTAGTAGGGCATTATTATCATATATTTAATAAAAAAGGCATATTAGTTCGGAAGTTGGAATTTTACGAATCAAAAGCTGTAATGCAATTCAATATTGATTGCAATTATTATAAAATAATAAATCTGTGTGACATGTATAATTATGAATGTGTGTTTATTGCTACTTACAAAAATTCTTTTGATAACAGCTAGCTCTGAGGAAAGTAACTGGAAACCACATCAAAAGTTAACATTTTCTATGAACAAAGGCAGCATTTGAGGTGTGATGAAGGAAAAGATTTTGTGATGGGACATGTTGTGTTGAGTGATAGTGTACTTATTGATGAGAGAGTAAATTTTGTGTTAGAAGTTTTCCTTGAGTCTGCAATATTGAGGATCTCTAGATTAATACATAATTATGTACTTAAATATTTAATACGGAACTTAATTTTAAATGTAAACTTCGTTGTTCAATTATTAATAAATATAGTAGTATATAATATGTTAATGAACGTTCAATTTTATTTTTATTTTCATTTATTTCATTACTCCTTGACTAAGTGAACACTGTTTTGTGCAATTTAGCCACCTAGATATACTGGAAAATATGCTGTATAATGGTACATGGAATTGATAGTTTGTAAACAGTATAACTTACAGGGTTGTCAAACCCTATTTGGTGTCTAATAAATAAATAAAAAGAAAAAAAGTGTGTTCTGGTGGTAAAGAAGTGCTTGCAGTTGCATGGTCTGCTTGAGACGTCCCTGAAATCACCTTCGCGTGAGAAACCGGACTTTAAATCCTCATTGTATTATTGTAAATCAAGCAATCTCTAATTATTATCATTATATTTAATGCATTAAATGGCAAGAGCCGGTTGCATAACGTTTAAGCGACTGGACTGAGGATCCATAGGTCTGCCGTTCAAATCCCAGTGCTCTCCCGCCACTCAGGTAGCCCTCGGGCCGCGAACCTGATGAAAAATTTGACTTTAGCCTTTTTTAACATTTTGCATTCACGCATGTTGTTTTGTATTTCTCGGACATCATTCTTGTGATGAAGAAACAGATGTTAAACACAGCTTTAACATTGGCTTTGCATCCCAAAGGAGTCACCAGAGACGGGCCGCGTGCTGGACTTGAATCACGGACCTATGGATCACTATTAGAATGCTCCAACATTGTGATCAGAGGACCTAACTTCTGCTGTTGCTTCATCAAGGCCCACAGTACCTCACTGATCATCTGAATCCCATTCACACAATACAGGCGAGGTCCCATCTTCGCTAATCGAATAGAGTAGATCTAATTGTCCCCTGTTCCATCACTTCAAGGGCCGGTGGGTGTGGTTTCAGAATATCTGGACCCAGAGTGTGGAACAGTCTCCCACCGAGTCTACAAAGCCATGAGTTATCATATCTTTGTTTTAAATCAAAACTGAAAACTCATCTATTTGCTTAATTCAACCCAGCAGCAAGTGCTTTTGAGACATTGTTAAGATGCGCTATACAAAAACTTTCTGAATGATTTATTGATTGATTGATAACTGAAAAGTGAAATGAGAATTATATTTATTAGAAAACAGACCAGGAACATTTGCTTTTTCTTATTTGTCTTTTCCTTTCATTTGGTATTTCTTCAAGTGCCATCAATGGGTCGGAATTGGAAGCAATTAGTACGTAGTAGGTGACTGCTTCGGAAGATTGTGAAGGTTACCACAGGTCTGGCGTATATGATTCAATTATCAAAATTGGATTGTATAGAGTGGGGCTGGCGACCTCACTGTCGGATAATGACTATATCAGCTGTGTGCTACAATAGCTCAGGATCGGTATCAGCTCCGCGCCTACATTCGGTAACGAATATGGCACACAACCTTTACCTTTACTATAAATGAATTATATAATTTATTTTATTAACTTCTAATCACCTATCACACGTTCTTTGTGTTGTTCTCTAGGCATGCGGTCGTAGTTGATACATGCAGTGTCATTGTAGTTCATCTGTCATCGACATCGCCTTCGGGTGAGGAACCAGACGCTAAATCCTCATTGATTGATTGCCCCACAATTATGATAAAGGAATTAAAAATAAATAAATAATAATAAATAATAAATATCCTACCTGTAGGCACAAGGTTGCTGAGGTCAAACACAGCCTCTATATGTTTGAATGTCTCACTGAGTGTCTGCCTGGTGTCAGGCTCCATCTTACTCAGTGCACTGTCAACTGTCATCTGACTCATACTGGCTATCACCTGTAGGCCTTCCAGGTGTGCTATACCTGTGCAATCAATCAATCAATCAACCAATTACCTGTAGGCCTTCAAGGTGTGCTATACCTGTGCAATCAATCAATCAATCAACCAATTACCTGTAGGCCTTCCAGATGTGCTATACCTATTTAATTAATCAATCAATAAATCAATCACTTTTTGGCCTTAAAGTGAACAACAAATCTTAAGATGAAAAAGACATTAATTTATCAACAAATTTGATTCAATAATAGAAAGATTAAGCTTCGAGTATAGATTATTACTTTTAACTACTCCAGTCGTTCGATAGAAGCAAATTATATCGCATGCCAAAGAATCTGTTTGCAATACATTTCATTATTTTTGTTTCAAACAATTAACAGCTTAACATGTCTGTTTCCTGTCAACATGTCCTGTCGTGTCATTAAGATGACATGACAGGGAAGTCGACATAGAATTGAGAATTTTGATTACCTGAGTTGTCGATGCATAGAGGATGAACCCTGGTCAGTGACAGGTGCATGATGGGAAGCAGCAGACCAAACGAGTCCTGCAGACATGTGCAGCAGTTACTGGCTTCTATGTACAGGTTACCCACCAGAGCTTGTATTCTCTTACTGGGGTCATGCTCCTACATCAATCAATCACTCGATTATATTAATCAGTAGATCGTTAGCCTTAATATTAATGATAGTTAGGGCTGCAGATTAAAGCCGTTGACTGTCAATTAATGCGTTAAAAATTAACCGCTGTTAAATAATTAGCGACTGTTAAATAATTAGCGACTGTTAAATAATTAACGGCCGTTAAATAATTAATGGCCGTTAAATAATTAACGGCCGTTTAAAAAGTTAAGGATGCCTTGAAATTAGTGAAAAACTGATATCCAAATGGCTCCAATGGCTCCATTTGGACAGCAACTATTAAATTATGCAATTTTTTTTGTCTCGACAACTGGCTGAAGAAATGAACAGTAGGTACTATATTGATAAGGACATCACAGTGTACATTGCAGTGAATATGGTTACAGTTTTATTTTATGAAATTTAGCAGTTTTTTAATGTAAAATATTTTCGATTAAAATATCGATTAACTACTTGATTAATTCATTAATCATATGATTAATCTAGATTACATTTTTTAATCGATCTGCAGCATTAATAATAATATAATCATATTTTATATTAATAATATTCACTGTAATAGTTAATGTAAATTATCTCTACATTCAAAAATATAAACTTTTTGTTTATGCATATGCTTATCACAACATTACTGCGATAATAAACATTAGAAATCTATAAGCAGGCTTTACAATACATGTAGAAATTAGGAAATTACAATACAAAGAGAACCTGAGAAAATAAGAATATACAGTATACACATCTTAATTAGATTTGTCACTGGTACACAAATTAAATCATAATCAATTAAATTACAAGAGCCAAAAACATTTAAGTATACCAACGTTAGCTTTGTGAACATGTTCTGTGAATCTTCTTGTTTGAATCCAAATCTCAGTACATAGAACTTTAGTGTAACTAAATTTAGAAACAGAAAATAAAATATTAATACACAATTAATCCAGAACTTGATGAGGAATGTCTCATGCTACATAGGAACCCTATTCAGAGCATTTTAAATAAATAACAGCACATTGTGCGCCAATTATTGCCCCATGATAAAGTCGGCCTATCATCCTATAACCTGCGCAGTGCGCAAGAGAACCCATAATAAAACGCTTTCTATTTGCCCTGCCTGCTCTCACAGCAAAATCACAGACTGCTGTTGAACATTAACTTGATAAAATATAGAGCCTTGTGATACACCATGTAGAAGTACAAAGACAGGATGAGAGAAATGAGCAAAGACAAAGCAATATAATGTCAGAAATACCAAAGATTGAACTAAGTACACCATGCACATTGCACAAAGTATTCTTCTTCTTCTTCTTTCAGGTGTCCTGCCGGTTCCCAGCTCTGATGGTCATGGTTTTCCAAATATATCTGTCTCCAGCAAAACTGATCATTTCTACTTCTTCAACGTTCATCCATTCACTCAGACTCTTTATATAGGTAATTCTCTGTCTTTCTTTGCAATGCTTTCCTTCAATTTTTCCACTTATGATTATGCTTTCTATTTCTTTATTCCTCATAACATGAACAAAAAAGCTTATCTGCCTGTTCCGCACAGTATTTAATATAATTTTTTTTGTTGCCATCCTATTCAAAACTTCTTCATGTACAAAGTACACTGTACAAAATAATTTACCAATGGCTTTTGAATTTACTCTCATATACTTACTGGATATCCAAGTGGCACACTAGAGAGAAAACAGAGAGACAAAGTGAAATGGAGTAGAAAAATGGGATATCTATATAAAGATCTATATAAAGGAAATATAGACTAATAGAAATTAAATAAAAGAAAACATGCAAAGAACAACAAAATACTACACAGAAAATAAATTAAACAAAACGACAGTTAGATACACAAATCCGGTACACGATCCGGAGCTCCAGAGTACCAACGATCTGTTGGTATCCTACAGTGCCTGTCACTCCAGGATACCAACAACTAATTTTTTTCACGTTTTAACCCAGGGGCCATATACACCCCTCTGGGTACATATATTTAAACTGTTAGTATTTTTAGCCCAGGATCGGTTATCACCCAAGGCATTAACAAAATAATAATAATTTAAAAAAGAGATCAAATAAAGATACATGAAGCAAAAGTCTTTATAAAATGAAAAATAAAGAGATATGGATAGAGAGATAGAAAACCATACCCAGCGAGATGGAGAGCCCTGAGCTTATAAGAGATGACAGGAGTGCAGGTATCGATGAGCAACAGTTGAGCGATCTTGTGATACACCGCCACACCATTGGCTGTGAACTCTGCTAGCATCGATATCGCCATCTGGTGAACCTCCTATACAGTATAAAACTTACAATACAATAAGAATTTAGTGTCCATTTCATCAGCCGAAGGCGTCAAAAGTTTAATATATATCAGATGGTAAATATCACTAGAACACAAATTCAAAGACTGGCTTTATGGCTAAATTCTACTCTACTAAAGTCTATATTGGTCCTGCCACATCGATTGTGGCCTATGGCAGGCTAGACATCTCTTCCTACACTGTTCATAATCGCTTCTGAGACTTAGTTAATATTGCACTATATAAAAATTTGATTGACTGATTGATACTGCAGCTTACATAATATAACTGACGACGGGGATTTAGTGAAGCGGTTAGCGCGGCTGACTAGAATAAAGAGATGGCTCGAGACGAGGGAACGTTTCCCAGCTCAGTCGACAAAATATCCCCGGCACCTTTGGGCACGGGTGCGTATTGGTGCCTGGAAGATGGAAGGCTAATCGTGTACCTGCACTGGTTGCATTGTGCGCCCATGGAAAGACAAAGGTACGATTAATCATGGAGTAGATAATAAAATAAAAAACACAAAAACAGCAACTAAGAAAGGAAACTAGCGTGTGCCCCTGTCACGTGTGAATGAATATATAAGGATAACAAAAACAACAAAAACAAAACTCTACATAATAGGTTGAGAACCTGCGGTGGAAAACTTCTTCCTTCTTCTTCTTCCCTCTTACAACTCTCCATCCACTTCTGAGAGGCTTCGTGAAACTGTAGCATACAAACAGGCACACACATAAATACAGTCACTTAGCGGATATGCACATAGGTCTATATAGTTGCACACATTTCTGAAGTTACTAAATTGGTTGTACAGAATATATCTCTAGTGCACTGCCAAATGGTAGGTCCAGGGTACATATTCTGAAACACAGTCTGCTATCAAGCTCACTAATGAGCACTCCATCGATCATCAAGTTGATCCCATCAAAAAGGCCATGCCTTTACCACACCTAAAATGTACATTTTTCTTGGGAATATATATTCTGACTTCCGAGGTGGTTTGCCTTTGCCTACCCCAACATGAAAATATCTGTGTTAGTCTGCTTTTACGAAACATTTGCAGTTTTCAGTTGGTCTATGCTCAAGTTTCTCGGATCCAACACTGAAAACTTGAAGAAGAATAGCACTCAGAAACTATTCAGATGTATCATATCACACTGAAACAAACTGAAAAAAAATAATCATAGCAGGCTACAAATTAATTATTACAAATATTACATTAAAATACGACTTATATTACATCCAATTCTAAATTACAACTTAGACATTAACCGATAAAATTGGTATGAAAATTGCAAATGGAGTCAAATAACAAATTTCATTGAAAAATTACAATGGAATTTCAATATTGTTAATTTAAATTGAGAAATCTTATTGTATATTTATAAATATATATCCTTATACCTACTTTATTACTGACACTATTAGCAATGGAAATTAGGAATTCTTACAGTTAGAAGTCTTGTAGTTTTGACATTGAGAGAGAGTTGGCTGATGAAATCTTTCACTAGTGTGGGAAAGTCCTGCTCTGCTCCCTCAACTGTACAGAGGGATATCAACAAAATATTTGGTAGGCTTGATTTTAGTTAGTTAGTTATTTTATTTCAAAACCACAATATTGCATCATACACACATTTTCAGTAAACAAATAACATACATTCGTAACAGTTAGAATGCAAAATACTGAATGATAAGTTAGAGTTAGTGGTTTTAAGGTTTCCTGAGGGACCTTTCGGTCATCGAGCCGGGCACCTTTTGTGCAAATAATTAGGAACGTCATGAATAAAATAAAATAAAATAATTTCGAACTAAATTTTTTCTTTTTTCTTTTTTTTCTTTTTACCATATTATAATTAAGGAATATTCAAATACTAAAATTTATTTAACACGAATTAAATAAAAAGAACAGTATTTTCAAACTTAAAGTTTACCTTAAATTTCCAGAAAAAGTGAAGAAGACTTACATAATATAAGAAACATACTTAAACTCGAACATTCCTTAATTTCATTTGGCAACAAACTCGATTGAGTGAGTTTAATGTCAAGGTTCAGAAGAACACGGCGTCCCTTTAAGACAGCTCAACACAACTGAGCAACTACGGTCACAAAGATTTGTTTAAAATTTATTACAGCGGTCACTCCGCCAAAGCACTCTGCAGTTTATTACAAAGTACCAAGGAATATGTATTGATTAAAAATACATAATATATTATGAAAGATAAGAATTGATCAACTATATATATACGCTCGTTTATAGAAAACGTACTCATATTTAATCAATTGACCAATGCTCACAAATTGTGTCCATAATTACTAATTAGCTGCATCTCTACTTATCTAATCTACAGAAGCGGAAAACAAATAAATGTGAGAAATGAACAAATTACAAACAAAAACAAAAGTGCAAGGATTTTCTATACCAAATATCACACATTTCAGAGAATATAATGACTTCATATTTGTACAATGTTTTAACCAATTGTAATCCGTATTGATTAAAGTTCCACAATTTTCTCTCTATTTCTCACTCTAACTCACTCTCTCTCCCTGTCTCTCTCTGTTCCTAATCAGCGTTGGCCTTTATACTCGCAGACACCTAAATAGCAATGTGAAAATCGGGCATCCACTATAAAATTTCATGACATTACCATAAGGCCATAAAGATATACACATTACACACACTACACAGGCCAGTAAACTTCAATTAAATGAAATCAATGCAGTTGGATTCAAGCAGTACTCACAATCCTGGTCCCAGTTAATATCGCCCAGGTCGAATGCTTGTGAGACCAAAGCAAGGTCAGCCTTGAGCGAGTCAAGGTTATCCGGAGCCAATAGAAGAAGCTGATTGGTCAATTTATCTCCACTCATCTGTGATAGGCTTCTGAGGGCTTCAAAGTGCACCACACCTGCAATACATGCACATGTACAATAATTGTACATAGACACACTTATAAGGTTTAAACTCCGTTTACTCATCCAGGGCTGTCAGGGTGTTGTTTTATCACCCAGCAGACCAGGCAAGGTGCTGATATTCTCTATCTTCGTCATTTGGAGGGCTCATCCAGGGTTCGCCGCCAGGTCTCTAACAGCTCCGACACCTCGCGGGATTGTTCCATAAGTCGACTGAAGTGGAAGTCTTCATACATATGAATCCGCTGCTGAGAAATATATCCAACTACACTGATTGATAAACACAACTAAGTGCTCAGTAAAAAACTGAGTGCGTGTGCATGCACATTTAAGCACAAGTGCATGAGTAATATGTAGCCTATGTAAAATTCCTACACTGGGACTTCGGGAGAAAAACACACAAATATTAGCATATAATCACATTGATCATGTACATGTACTACCATCTTCCAGGGCATGCTAAAAACTATATTATTATCTCCTCCTAAGATCTGTTTAATCAGACTATCTTGCCCTGGCTAATGGACTTGCACTCTGCTGGATCTCACTTTCCCTTCGGTCTATATTTGAAAATGTGTTTTGTGGTAAAGAACTGCTTGCGCGGTTGCATAGTCTGCTAGAGACGTCCCAATGCAATTTAATGTCCGGTTCCTGACATCGTCTTCTGTATTGTCCTGTATTTCTGCAGATCACACACGAACATAGAAAGAAGAGTACAGTTAACATACCCAGACACTCGTCAAACTGTTTCATCAGTGCTGACATCTTCTTCTTCCCAACTCTTTCCTCAGTCGCCTCATCGCTATCCTAGACACAACATGTTAGCAACATGTTAGCATAAGTGCGCTCTTTACGGCAAAGATACGATTAACCAGTGGGAAGGAAGACAACAAAAAAATAGGCCCCTACCATTCATTTAAGCTCCATTCTAGAAAGACTCAAACTCTATCTGCTTCTAATTTAGGATTTATTATTGTTGTATTACAAGTATGTTTGTGTATTTCAAGCTTGTAACATTGTGCGTATGTCATAATGAAGCTGCTAATAAACTAAAACTACTACTAATACCAAAAACAGCAACTAAGAGAGGAAACCATGTAAGCAAGTGCATCTGACATGTGCTGTAATAAAAGAAGATTTAAAAAAAGTTAGTGATACTATTTCAATATCAACAAATTTAAACTTGGTCACAAATATAATCAAAGTAAATATTGCAAGCAACCAAAAATACCTGAACAAAAATGCCATAATAGACTCATTCATTAGGTTAAAATGTGAAACTTTGTGAAACGTTATAGATCTTCTACAAAAGACTCTTCATAAAACTTTTTCAAATTGGAAAATCGAAGTTGAATGAAACTTCTAAAGTAACACTGGTAGCAAGATTATTAGCCCCAGTCTTGTTAATCCCAGTATTGTTGTATTGTTTTACGCTGCCAGCTTCAATACTTTAAAATCTAATTGAAAAATGGTATGCCTGAGAGATATATACGATAGTTATGTGTTCTTCTTTTATTTAATGTCTGCAGGCAATGTTTTATTTGTATATTTAATGTTAATAATATTACATTTTTTTATTTGATTATTACATTTCTATTATTCGTATGGGCTGTTGTGCCTGAAGTGAACAAATAAATAAAATAAAATAAAATAAATATACCTAGAGAAAGTCTTACCTCATCCAGACCTAGGGCTCCCAGTGTTGTTGTATTATATACTTAGAGAAAGTCTTACCTCATCCAGACCTAGGGCTCCCAGTGTTTTTCTGCTCAAGATCTCTAGGGCATGCAATCCCTTGCCAACAACATTCTTACCCTGCAAACAACACAATACAATGATAAGAGTTTAACATCCACTTCATCATCTGACTATGATATCGAGGAAATCATATCAGGGTGCAGACGTCTGCAAGTCGGAAATTTTCAAAATTGTCATATTTTCAAGAACCAATTGGTATGTAATACAAAACCATTGCCATATTGCTATCCCCGAGTGGGTTCGGGAAAATGAGAATTGATCCCACCAACAACTGCGCGTGTTCGTAAGAGGCGACTGAAGCAGATACTGCAGTGGTAGAGTTGATAGCCATGTGACAACGATTTCTGTGTTACAGACCAATTGGTCTTTCAAATTTCAGGCTTGCAGTGGTCTAGGCTGCCACACTGGTGTGGCGTATTGATGCATGGCTACTTGACTTTCAATTGTCCATTTAGTGCTACTGTGGCATTTTGCAAAGAGTGACGCTTTAAAAATGTACGTATTATTATTATTATTATTATTATTATCAACTCTCCACAGACCTATCTCCTTTAGTCGCCTCTTACTCGATCAGATCCATCAGATACCTCTTTATTGAGCTCAAATTTGTTATATGTAATTTATCCTAACATGTTATTTAATTTTTTTTCAGACTTCTCCCAGTATAATAAAAGATCATAATATCATAACATAACATAATATAATGTAATATAATACAATATAATGTAATATAAT
>JAQFZF010003861.1:0-11014 GCA_034695365.1 Enchytraeus norvegicus
CCATGCACTGTTTGGGATTTATTCTTGAAGCAGCATAAGAGCTTTCTTTTTGATACTTGGTAAATAACTTATGGCGATAGGCCTACAATTTTCATTTTAATTAAGACTTTAATTTTGAATGATATCTCTAGAAAGTTGTATTTAATTTGCACTTTTTTGGAGGTATGTTTCTTTAGTTTCTTTGTTTCGTTTTACTAACGACGTTCTAACGTGTTTACTATTTTTCTTCTTATCTGTATGATGGTTAGGTGGTCAGCTGGATAAGGTGCAGTGTGCTTTTTCTGATGGCCTAATGTACATGTTATTGTATATTGCTGTTATTTTTTAAATAAAACATAGTTCTCTCTATCTCTCTCTCTCTCACCACAGATAACGACAATTCAGTTGCACTATAAATGCATTGCTTAATTTATTATCTATGCATAATGCAAATATAAGCTTATTTGTTGGTTATAACTTCTTCAATTATACTTATCTGTAATTTTATATGTTGAAATTGTATGACTTTTCTAATAAAATGAAGCAAGTTATAAAACCATGTACTGATATAGCCTATGTGCTAATGTTCTAAGTGCATCAAGAGAAAATTCAATGATATTATAGGCCAAGTATTTCGCCTCAGCTCAAGCAAGCTTGATAAGAATTTGCTAGCGATCTCACTGAGCACTACAACAAAAGCATTGAAATAGCAATGTGCTGCTGTCATTTTAATACAATAATCGTTTATCACTAACAGCCAGTAGGTGTGCAAAATCTATATAACATCTCACAAGCGAGTGCAATAAATATGTTAAAAAATAAGATAAATTGACATAAAAAAGGTGTAGTGCATATAGAAGAAAATACTATGTTATAACATTATTATATGTTGTATAGTAGTTCAATCAATCAACTACTAATGATTTTATAAATGATTTAACAATCTGCTGTGACTAATAAAAGCATTGCTATCAATTTCAAGAAATCATTTTAGCAATGGCTGCAGCTGATATATTGATGCACTAATAGAAGCTAGTGAGTGTATCAACCACTAAGGATTACAATTGATATAGAGAATTACTATAGGTAAAGGCATTGGCGTGGGAGACGCATGGGGCGGGGGGGGGGCTACAGCCCCCAAATTTTCCGGCGTCTACGGTTTTCGGGCAAAAGTGCCATTTTAAATCGTCTTTTCCGGCATTTTAATCTTTTTAGGGGTATTTTTCGTTGTTAATTCAGCCATTTTTGACATTTTCCATCGTATTTGGAGCATTTTTCAGAGTTATTCGGGCATTTTTGTGCATTTTTGGGCAAACTTGCTATTCCAACATTATTTCGTTCAGATGTAAAATCCACCCCCCCCCCCAAGTAAATGTTCCAATTACCCCTATGGGTAAAGAAGTCAATAAAGATGCAAGAAACTCCAGAAAGCAAAGATTTCTATTAAATTATCTTTTGTATGTACTCGATATTGCCCATGAGTATATAAGATCAAAGGCTGTCCAAAAACGCAATTAATATCGTCCTTAGACGAAGAGCAGAAGGTTCAATCTTGATTGACAGTTAAATTTTGTCAAACTGATAAGGTTTCAGTTGCTGTGTCATAACTAGATGATTAGCGACTGCCAAAATAACAAGCAACGACTAACACTTTCCTAGTCTAAGGATTAACCTTAGCCTCCTTAGGTTCAAGAGGAAGTGCAAAGTCTTGGCTGTGAAGAATTAACTGAGGAGTTAATTCCAACAAGAACTGATGAATCAATGACTTCTATTCTCCTATCCTTTTGTATTGTAAATGAGGCATTACAATAGGTGTTTATTGATCATACTTCTACAGTCAGCGAATACTTGCTAAATTCTTGAAGAAACCTTAACTCGTACATACCCGAAAAAAATGTGATGCTTAATTATTATGGAAAACAATTCCATCATCTTTTATAAAATATTTGTGAAATAATGAACTCCTGCTACATCACTCTTATCTCTCTTATATATATGTATAATCGTAATACCACTTACATCAGATAATTGGGATACTATCAATTACTAATTACAATTCTCATTTAATAATTAAAATGCATATGGGCCTAATCATTCGCTCATCTTGACTTATAGAGTTGTAGGTCCAATTTTACTGTTACTTCCCCCGACTCCACCTCTTGAAGTACAAGCTTCTGCGTGATTGGTCCTTTAGAAGCTCGCATCTGATTGGCTATCGAGCTGAGGCGTATCTCCGTTCTGCCGAGGAAGTCGTTGGGAGAGAAAAAGTCTCTGTCGTAGACAGTGATACACAGGGTGTCCTCAGCAGGGTCTTTTACACTGAACTGCATCGAGGCATTCCACTTAGGGTTCAAACTGTTGTTTACCACCTGAATCAATCATTCAATCAATCAATCAATCAGTCAAACCATCAATGTGAAATTAACATCTGTTCATGATCTGACGATTGCATAGGGGTCGAACTACAGTACTGCACGAGTCTATCAACAGCAATAATTGTACATTGTGCAGGTAGAACAATAAAAATGCGAAACATACCTTAATTTAGACCTTAAAGCAGCAATAAATATATTTAGTGACAATGTCGTTCAATTCGAAGATATGAACAGGTGTTGGAGAAGATTAATGAGAACTAATAAGAATAAGAATATCGCGGACCAAGAAAGAGACTAATCAATAAAATGTAAGTCAGCTTGGTATAGACTTGGTCGAGACACTGTTAGTGAAAGAAATACGCAAAATCGTCGCTATTTTGGTCACAAAATGAGATCAGGCTCCGGCAAACATGAGAATTTTCTTATCTGAAAGACCTAATATTCCTTCTCTGAACTGTTGCTCTAGATCTCTGGCTGTGGCAGGCCCAAGGAACGTTGAATTTAGATACCGGATCGCTAAAGTATTTCTGGAGGAGTCCCAGAATCGAACTAGGATGTCCATTTGTACGTGTAACAACTGATTGCAAAAAAATTCCTGCAAAATTCCCTGAGTCTTCCAGAGTTGAGATATTCCCTGAGCTTTCCCTGTTTCCGACAGTTGTGGACACCCAGTTAGAGGAGGCAATTATGTTAGGTATGGGAGAGGGAAACTCGAGGAAGAGAAGGAGGCCAAGTATGAAGTGGGTGAATGGGGTCAAGGAGTTGACGGCAATGGGGCTAGGGCAACTGAAGGAGGAAGCTCGACAGAGGGAGAGCTGGCGCGCCTATATCAACGACATCTTGTTGGATTGCCGAATCGATAGCAAACTTGCCTGATAAGCAGGAAGTCACGGGTTCGATTCCCAGCCGGGTCGTCTCTGACAGTATCATTGGATACGGAAATGACGTTAAACTTAGCTTTACAGCTTCACATCGACAAGATTAGATTATGACTCGCGCTCAACAGCTAACATACAACAAGTTGATGGCATATAATTATGTATATCAAATTATCAACCATTACAAGGTAAATGTTGCTGTATATTATATATAGCTTTTTTTAAAAATATCATATTATTTGAATATTTAATATTACAGAATTTATTGTAATATTTAAGCCTGGACTCCAGGCTGATTATGCAATTAAACCATCCAGCACACAGGTGGCAACCTATTTAAACTAACGGCAGGTCGCCAGCCCCACTAAGATCACCATACCAGTAATAAAGGTATTCATTCAATGCCTTAGTAAAAATAGGATATATCGATATAATTTTGATCCCATAATTCAAAATGAACCAGGGGTATCTGTTATATAAATCTTCTGTATGCGAAATGAAATAGAAATATGTAACGATAAAATAATTTTTTTTAAATAACATAAAAACAGAATGAAATAGAAATATGTATAGAAAATCTTCTGTATGTGAAATAAAATGGAAATATGTAACAATAAAAGAGACAAAATAAATAAATATATAAATAATAATAAATAAATGAAATTGAAATATGTAGAGTACAATAGTATATCTTCAGTACGTGAAATGAAATAGAAATTATAATTGTGCATATTACAATTACCTTAGTCTTATGCTCCTGCACTCCCATGCTCACTTCACAATATGGATCACTCTTTGAATCGTCCCTTGCGACAAGATTCGACCCCTCAACGATCACCACCAGAAGGCGACCAACGACCGAAGACAACGATCTAGACAAAGTCGCTTTTTCTCTTTTCCGTTTCGCTTCTGTATCAAAAAAATTTCGCGAAGCCGCCTCGATTTTCTTTACCCAGGATTCTTTCTCCGTAGAGGACGTTGCTCGCAGACCAAACCGCTTTCCCCCCATAAGGGAAAGATGGAAAGTGGCTGAGGTAGTTTCCCCTTGATCTTCCAGGGGTCGTTCTACGATTAGATCGTTGAGGAAGATTGGGGTGCGGTACATTTTGAATTGGTAGCGGGTGTCGAGGGTGAATATTGCGGGGGAGTTGGAGGGTAGGGGGCGTTGCGGTTGAGTGAGGAGGAGGAAGTCGTTGAAGAGAATTCCTACCAACTCCTTATTGCTCTTCGTCTGCAATCAATCAATCAATAAATTAGTTAATCAATTAATCAATCAATTAAGTAATCAATAACATAATCAATAAATAAACCAATAAGAAGGATTAAATCACTGAATAGGATACAAAGCCAAATCTTTATTGCACTTCCCATAGTTGTGAAATACGTATTTTATGTATTTTATCATTTTTGAAAAATACATGTACTTTACTGTATTTTATTTTTATTTTGGCGTATATAATGTATTTAATGTATTTTATTTTTTGGAAAAATACATGTATTTTACTGTATTCTATTTTTACTTTCTGTATTTCACAACTATGGCACTTCCTATACCATTAAGCAACGTTCAGTTCTCCGAAAATCTAATAGGTTAATTATTGTACAAATTTTGCTGAAAAATAGAGCACAAATAACATACCGTATGAAAAACAATTTAACTTTTTAATTTTGCAGAATTTTGTGCGAACATGTTCGTTGGTCGTGTGTGAGTTAACTGGATATTATCTATTTTCAAATAGATAACTAGAACAAAATAAAGAGATAACTATATTATTAGTAAATATATTGATTTATAACAAGAACTAAATATTATAGATAACTAGAAAAAATGTATAGATAATTAGAACTAAATATAGAGCTAATTAGAGCTAAATAAATAAATAGTAAAAACTAAATAAATAGATAACTAGCAACCTTGTAGAGAATACTGCTGTGTATGTACTTCCTAGGACCGAGACAGTTTGTTGGAGAGTTGAACGTGATTCTCTCGGATAGACCGTCGCACTGTACCCGTGATTGTACCCACTCCAGTCTGTCTGAGTTCTCTTTCTCTCTCACTCCCTCGTTTACCTAATCAATCAATCAATCAATAATTGAAATGTTTATAGCAATAATACGATTGGTTTGGCAACTAAATCCTTAGGAGCATCAGTTTGAATCCCAGGGCCCACCCGTTACTGATGTAGCTCTTAGGCTTCGAAACTGACGTTAAATTCGATTTAATCTTTATGTAATAATTTAAAACTGTATAGTAGAGCTGAGACTAATAATATCAAATCAAACACATTTATTTCCATGAATTAGTAATCCAAAAATACAGATGGGTACCAAAAGCCAGTATTATAAGATTAACGGAAGGATTGATTTATACAAAAATATATATTCACTGACTCAATAACTCGTTGATTAAATGCTATTACTATTTGTAACTCATAATCAGGTACAATTAATATTGATTGATGTCCCACTATTTTTATTCATTTTGCATTCTTGTAATCGACAGATGACAGAACGCATCTGATTACAATGTTGCCTTTCTTATTTTCTATTTGATTTGATTTTCTCTTTCTTTCCCTCTCCATGATTCATCGTATCTTTGCCTTTTGTAAAGCGCACATGGCAGCTAGCGCGAATACATGACAAACCTACAGGCACCGATTACACACCCGTGCCAAGGGTGCTGGGGTAATTTGCTGACTGACGTGGGATTTGATCCTGCGCCAATTGAATTCCATCACTTTACATCAGAGAGAAGTTAACAACCTTACACTTGGCGCAATTACCCCATCGGCAAAATTATTGATATTATTATTGATATTAATGAATAACTTAATACCAATAAGACTAATTGAATAATTAACATTAACATAAGATAACATAATAAACATAAAACATTAAATTAATTAACAAGCTCTAACCTGACTGCAGAGCTCGGTAGCCCTAGCTAGAGCAGTTCGACAGTTCTCATAGTCAGGGTGACCCACAGGCGTGTACTCACAGATCTTACTGATCAGTAGCGGGTACTTGGTGATACGCTGCATCGGCTTCACCAGGAAACTGCTCAACGGCATTGCACCGGTCCTAGCCGCATGGCTCTGGCAGCATCGGCGGTGCACCTACACACAACACAATAATAACTTAATTGCACATCTTCCTTATACCTTCACAACTACTATTTCACTCCGCTGCCACATGGTAAGGCTGCGGTAGCATAATCTTCAGACTGCACTCCAGCAATGCGACATCGTGCAACAGAATCGTACAAATGCAGCTGACATGTGTGCTTAGTTCCTACAAGCAAGCATGATGTTACAGCAAGATGATGAAGGGTTATTACATTGGAAATGCATTATGTTTGTAATATTGTCTTCTATGCTCAAATTGTAAATTCTAATTCATGGGATCTGGAGTAGTTTTTGATCAGAGGTTACGCCAGTTTCTGAGATCAATCTACAGCTCACAAGAAACAAATGATGCTTATAGTAAAGCATAAAGGTTTAATGTCCTTTTCCTCATCCAAGGATGTCGTCAGGGGCATAGCCATTTATATGCGAATTTATATAAATGGCTGGGCCAATGGCGCTGTTGATTAATCGTCTGAATCGGGTTCCACAGGTGCACGTTCAAATTCCAGAGCTCACCCGTCACTGATGTAGCCATCTGATCAATAAACTGGCGTTAAATTGTACCATTGAATTAAATGGGCAAATGTTTCAAAACTTCTAACAAAGACTACTTAGACTAAGTTTAACGTCTCTTTCAGTATCGAAGGATACTGTCAGAGACGGACCCGGCTGGGTCTCGAATCCGTGGCCTGCTGCTTATCAGGTACGCTTTCTACCGACTAGGCTATCCAACAGGGACGAACTAACTATCGAACCTCTTTAAACTTCTCATCTTCTTTAGACTTGCGCTCCAGCAGCGCGGCGCTGTTGAGTTGACCGGAGCAGAACCTCACATACGCCGACTTGTGTCCCAGATTCTCCACTATCACATCCCCCACCATCAGGATCACCTTCCCCTCCCCACCGCAGGACTTACGCCGCACCCTCAGCGCTCTCATCAGCTTGTTGTTACAGTGCTGTAGCTCACGCCAGTTAATAAACATCACGTTTAGTTCCTCCTCCGTTAATACCTAAACATGTATTAAAGGCACAATTAGTCAATGTTGTCCCGCATGATTTATGCTCAACGCTCACATTGCACCTGCATCAATGACATTAAATTCACAACGCTACCATTGATTTTCTGTTACACCGCTGTAGATTTCTGCGTTTAATTCTACTTCCTTTACTATCAACTTTTGCAAAGGCATGATCAATCACAATGGCGTTGACAGCACAAAGAGTTCTCGTTGGTTTATTGTTATACCACTGCATGCAACTCTCATAGTTAGTACTGGTACACATCAATTGCAATTTTCTGCTAAAAAATCATCACAATAAATGATAAAGATATTATTATTATAAAAGAGAAAGCTTCAGCTAAGATTAACGTCTGCTTACGTACTACACAGATACTGTCAGAGACAGACCAGTTTAGGAATTGAACCTTTGTTTTCCTGCTTCTCAGAAAAGTGTGCCATCTTTTCGACCATCCAACTGGGACGCTTAATTATTGAGCATTCATATTTCTAATTCTTCCAGAGTAATTAATTATAATTATTCATTAACACATTGATTCATGAATGTAGTGTTACACACCTTATCTGTGACAAAAGCCTTGTAGAAGACTTCCAGTACAGTAGTTAAATCCTTCATATAGCTTTCCTCTGTACTGATCAGCTCATGGATATAGTTCTGCCTCTTTCTCTCCATCTCTGATGTCATAGCAATAACCGCTGCATCCTCTGACCACTGGACTCCTCCGGGTGACTGCTGATATTCCCCTTGGTATTCCCCAATGGGCGAGGCGCTGTTTCGGTTGGAATTCCGTTGTAGTCTATATATATCCGACTGAGAGGCTGGTGTGACATAATTAGCGGGGAAAAGCCCGGTCTGCCCATCGACCCGCCCCCTCCACCAGTCACCCATTTCTCTGTCGAGAACCTGAATTATTGCTCCTTTATTAAATGATAATTCGTCCTCCTGCTGGGCCGTGTAAGGGTAGAGAGCTGTAACAGCTTCTATAGATGGAATAGGGGAGGAGCATAGCCCAATTTTGCCTCCATATATGGAATTAGAGGCTCCGCCTTCAGCTCCTTGTAGGGAATTAGCTCCGCCTTCAGCTCCTTGTACGGAACTAGTTCCACCTCCCTTTACATATAAGGACTCAGTGACCTGTTTACCCGTATGATTGACATCTTTAGCCCTGCCCCCTGGTGAGACATGATCTCTAGCCCCTGCCGAACTTGTAGTGGTGTCATCTGTTGGTGTGCTGGTACTATTCCGTATATTTTGACTCAATCTTGAGCCAGCTGAAGAGGCAGCGGAAGTATCAGAAGTGGAATTTGTATTACATACAGGTTCGTTTCCAGTAGGGGTCGATCCGGAAGCAGCTGTTGACACAACAGAAGCAGCAAAACCCCGCCCAGATTTGCTGAACCCCCTCCCTTCAGGCTGTTCCTCCGCCCTCCCCTCCTCATATATAACAGACATGCCCCGCCCCCCACTCTTACTCCCCACTCCACTCGCTGCCTCAAAGCCTCCATCTGGAATATTTCCATATTGTTCATCTCTGCCCTCACCTCCATCTGAAATCATATTGGCAATACGATTCAACGGAATTTATCTCTCATTTTCTCAGGCGAAGGTGATGTCAGGGATATTCTCTATAGAATTAAGACATAGATCAATCTCCGTTTCTCTGCTCTCCGATTCACTAAAACAAATGGTAGCGAGTGAGACACAGGATAGAGAGTGTATAGCAGGAAGTGAGAGAAATGGTCGAAAATTTGTGAATGCAGTAGGTCTGACATAATTGTGATAAACTAGTTCTGTTCGAGTTATTGTATTTTTTGAAAATTTAAATCAAATACCAGACCTAAATTATATCAATGAAGTAACTTAACTTTATAAATATTATTCATTTCACACACAATATTTCTAAGAATAGAAAACCAATTCTTACTTGTTTGAATGACTCTCACGTAATTCGCAGGAAACCACCCAAAATGGCCACTAATTTCATTCAGACTCTCTGCCTCCACCCCCTCTATTATCTCCCCCTCCCACCAGCCAGTTTGAACCCGCCTACTAATTCTAATCAGCTGCCCCTCGACCAATGAAATCTGCTCCTTTCCCGTTGCTTTATAACCAGAAATAGCCACTGCAACATCACCAGTAGTTCTCGGGGACTTCCGTTCTCGTGATTTTCCGCTGGCTTTTCGAGTGAGAGCGGTAAGTTCTTCCACAGTCAGCTTCCTGACGTAATTCCACGGGAATTCTCCACAGCATTGAAGGGAATCTGCAGCCAAATATCCAGTCCACCATTCCCCTTCGAATTGGGAAACTGCAATTATTGCTCCGACTGTGAACGTCAAGTCATTAGGCTCGGTTGATTCATAAGTAAAGACTGCCATATAGTATTCCACACTGGTAGTGGAATTGTTAGTACCATCTTGTGAGGTTTGACTTGTTTGGGTTTCCGGAATTTGTGATTCTCGAGCTGTAGCGCCTTCTGCGGTCGCAGAAACAGTGGCATCAAAGCCCGAAGGTTCTTCATGATCTGGAATAGCAGAATGTCTGGTAGGTTGAGCAGAATTAGTCGCAGCAGTTTTACCAATAGCACCATATGGCTGCTCAACGGCTTTGCTAGTCGCAGATTTACCAGCAGTGCGCCCGTTATACACAGCTTCTATTGTAGCAGCAGCTGAAGTAGCATCAGCCACTGTATTACTCGTAGTATCGGAATATTCATTGGTATCACTCACTGTTTCACTCTCGTTACTGCTCGATATTTCAGTCGAAGTAAAAGTAGCAAAGCTGTCGCTAATAGCAACCGTTGTCGTGGAGACGGCATCGGAAGGCTGGACATAGGATTCAGGGAACACCCCCTCTTGAGTCCCTCCTACCCTACGCCCACGCATCCAACCAGGATCAACATCCGATTGGTCGTCAGGTATCCAGACAAGTTCACCTTCGACCAATGAGAGTTCATCAGCAGCTCGACCATCAAATGCGTAGAGGGCAATGTAGCGACTAAAACCAGTGGGCGGAGAGTCGCTGTCAGTCACTCCAACACTAGACTCCGCCTCTTTTTCAACAGGCCCATCCCATCTTATAGATCCCACCCCTGCGTGGCTTATTCTCTCAGAAGATTTTGAGTGAAAAGTCGAAGACCAAGAGCTTTCTTCTTTTACGTTGATCATCTTCGAACCAGCAGTATTCTGGAAAGGATTCATGTGGAATTCAGATGTTTTTGTGACACTTGCCGCAACGTGACCATTTCCTAAATGAGACTGAGCCGCAACACCGTTATTCTTTCGTGAAATTGGCTTATCTGTTGTCCCTGATGACAACATTAAGCCTCGAATAATCCAACCCTACTCTTAGTTGTAGAACCCCTGGAATTATCATATATAGGCATGTCGTTGTTATGACTAATGATATCATTCTTTCCATCGGATTCTTGTTTAGCGAATGTGATATTTCTGCTGCGCTTCTTCCATTCTTGTTGCTTCGCGTCAACCTTCCCAGGCAGCTGAGCACAAGCTTTGTGCTGTCGTGCAAGTTCCTCGCGCGATGAAATAAGTTCTTTATCCACGTTCTCTTGCTTTGCGTTATGGCTAGATTTGACTCCATCGATATCCTGGACATTATTTCGTAAAGTCTCAACTTTACC
>JAQFZF010003862.1:0-11012 GCA_034695365.1 Enchytraeus norvegicus
AGTATTTTTGCACCTCTCTCTCTCTCTTTCTCTCTCTCCCCCTCTCTCTCTCTCTCTCTCTCTCTCTAGTGCACTGCCAAATGGCAGATCCAAGGTACATATTTTGAAACACAGTTTGCTAGCACGCTCACTAATGAGAACCCCATCGATCATAAAGTAGATCCCATCAAAAAAGCTTTGCCTTTACCACAACAAAAATGTAACCTTTTTCTTGGGAAAATATATTCTCACTTCCTGGGTGGTTTCCGTTGCCTTCCTCAGTATGGAAATATCTGCAGTAGTCGGCTTTACGAAACATGTGCAGTTTTCAGTTGGTCTATACTCAAGTCACCCGGATCCAACACGGAAAGTTGTTGTACCACATCATGGTTAATCGTACCTCTGCTTTAGATAGCACGGAAATAGGCCTACAGCTAGCGCAAGTAGGCTTACAAGATAAACATTAGCCTACAGACACAAGGGGTTTCTATTTTTGCCTGATTTCGATGCTTCAAATGAAATCGAATTTGTTAAGTTTTAATTAATTTTGTAAAGTAAAGGCAAAACTGTAAAACTAAGTTTAACTTCTGTTTCCGTATCCAAGGATATTGTTAGAGACGGACCCGGCTGGGACTCAAACCCGTGACATCCTGCTCATCGAGCATGAGTGCCTATTATAGAGTAGGCCTAGGTCTATTAGTTAAAGATTTGTCACATTTATTTTATTTTAGATAATTATTTTGTTTTAGATAATACTTCAAATTTGGCGTAGTAGCCGTAAATTAGGCCCTTATTACAATTTGACTATGGAAAATGTTTTTGTAATAAAAATAAATATTTGAATGCATTGAACATCTTAATAAAATCTGCAATTAATAGAAATATTGTTTGTATACACTCCACTATTATGTGCACATTTGGTAGCCTAGCTAGGGTAAGGGGAGAGGGTATGGGGGAGCGCGGGATGTTAGCCATATGTGATGTTAGATCTACGTAGGACCAACGTAATTACTGCAACCCAACATTGGTTGGGTATACATGGCGTGTCAACCTAAGTACGTAGGTATTAAGTAGGAAATTTGTGGCGTGATACCCTAGTACGGTAGGCGTTACGTAGGAAGTACGTATGCGCTTGGTTGCCTAGCCAGGTAAGGCCAACGTGTTCGCTATGAGCAGCAGCGACATGGGCCTACGTAGCTTAGCTACGTGTTCCCAACATAGCAAGATTCATTGTTTCTAGTACTACCAACCAAATTTTGTAATCGGGGATTTGAATCAGAGGCTTTGACTATGAAAGTAGACCTGCTTGATTAATTAGGCTGCATGAGCTAGTAGCACATCCTTTAAATATTCGACATGGGTTCCATAGGTTCACGGTTTGAATCCCAGGGCTAAGCCGTCAATGATTAGGCCTCGAACTGATGTTTAAGTCGCCTTTAGCATTTATTCTCATTGACAGAGTTAGCACTGAAATATTTAATATGTTTGCACTAGGAAGCAATCTGCTTAGACACGTAGAGCACGACAAAACATTTTCCTCTTCGTTCATTTCAGTCTCTTTGTTCTCATGAATTCTCAAAACATTCTGGTTCTTCGATTAGGTCGATAATTAAAATTTTGTCTACATAATGTGTTTAATTAAATAGAACCGAAACTGCTGCAGCCCTGCAGCTGGTGACATGTAAGAGGTTAGTGTAACACTGCGACACTACAAGAACTTTTCAATCTTAAACCTTTATTAATAATTACTATAAACCTTTATAATTATAATTTATATTTATAATTATAAACCTTTATTAATAATTATAAATCTTTTCAGTGAACAGAGAATAAACATACATAAACTACTTTGAGACAATTAGGCCTATAAATCAACAGGAAAGTGGTTGTAAGGTCTCCTGAGGGACTTATCGTCCATCGAGCAGTTCACCTTTATGGAGAAAATTAGTACATTATTTGTCATGAATGAAACAATAATTATTCCGATAGCATAGATTTATGCCAAAAAATAATTTAAACATTACAATGTTGGAGACGTCTATGTTGTCGTCGTCAGATGTTGAAACGGACGTAAAACTCTGTATTGTATTGTAAGCCTACTACAGATAACACAACAGAGCTACTAGAGATGAGTGCAGATCTCAAGATCACGACGCAGCTTCCGGGCGCCGACACTGACGCCAAACCAGATAGTTTACTTTAGCTCTAATTTAATCTGCTATTAATAAACTTCTTTCAAAATAGCTTACGCCCTAAGTGGGAGGTGCACATGCACTTTCTTAGACATTCAAAGACTAAAAGACTAATATAAGAAAAGGGTCAATTGAATATTGTCAATGTTATTACAAGTTTAACTGCAATAGACAGGGACAGAGGTTTGACCGATCTAATAATATTTATATAATTCTGGGCATGAAGTCATTTCCAAAAACCGATGTGATATAATAATAAAATAGAAATAATAATAATATTTCCTTTAATAAATAAGCTTTCATAGCAATTATGCTTAAATAATTATGTTTAAATAGTTAGTGTCCATCAAAAAGTCGATATGACAAGAGCTTAACACAGAAATGTCTCAACAGTGCATTGCATTAACAGTTACTATAAAAGCAATCAATGCAGACAATCGCATAAATGTTAATATTATTAATGTTTATATGTTTATATGTTAAATGTTTATAATATTGATTAACGAAATTCAAACAAACGCCTAAACAATGCATGTTTCAATATTTTGTTACAACTGAAAGATGTCAGGAATATGGTTCTAAGTTTATTTTTCTTCACTGGGCAGAGAATACATAGCTAGTGAATGTATGTTTTAGATAACTTATTATTCGAAATAAATAAATCATGACATGTAGCCGAGCATTTGAGTTTTGTATTATTAATTAAAACTGTAAGATAGATATAATTTTAATGTGTACGCCTACTACAACAGTACTTTTGGTGCTAACCTTATGTCTAGGCTATGTAGTTGCACATCCCGCTTGGGACGTCCCTGACATCGCCTTCGGGTGAGGAACCGGACGTTAAATCCTCATTGATTGATTGATTGAATTTGCCTTTTCCACCTTAGTTAACGTTTTAGGGATTGAGTTGGATCTAGGATTTTTTAATAATTTTAAAGATAGATCTATGTAAACAATATAATACAAAGGACAAATTTCGCGCACTGATTCCCACGGGTGTCTAGGGGTTCTAGTGTTATTATACGAGACTGACCTGGGATCGTACCCAGGTCCCTTCAATCACTTGCGCAGAAACGAACCACTCTAACCATTGGACAACAGCTCCACTGACAATCCTGCTCCTACTCACCTAGTGACTGCCTCTAATACACATCTCATCCGCACAATACAATGAGGATTTATCATCCGGTTCCTCACCCGTAGGCGATGTCAGGGACAAGACAGCGCATCGGTTAAGTACCTCGGTTGATGATCAAACGGTTCTCTGTTCGAGTCCCCGGTCCGCTCATCACTGATGTGCCTCTGGGCTTCAACGACTGAGCTCAGCCTGTAACTCACGCCCTACTACCACCACATGTCTCTGGAATATGCACAACCATTCACGGATTTCGTGACATCGAGTAGTTATTTTACTCCTTTCGGAAAGGAATTTTCTAGAATTCGTGGATTTTATATAGAGGAAATTTCATAAGATTCTCCGATTCTTCAATATTACCTTTGCGAAGGGATCAAAAATTAGTTCTGTGATTTCTCACATTTCACACTTCACATTGTAACTTGCAAAGAATATATTACTTGTCGGTACATTTTCCTACTAGAATACTATACTTCAATTGTATTTTGTATACTGTAGGCTACATGTTCCGTATACCCTGTTGTGGTACACTCTATTTCATGAAACCCGTGGTATCCCTACATGCCCTAGCTGACGACCTGCTATCTGGCTCTTATTTATAGGCATTTTGGTAGAGTGTGTGGGGGGGCAATGACCCCCTCCAGGTCTGAGGGGCACTCCCCTCCCTCCCGGCCCTCTCCTCGAAGTGAAAATTATAACAATTTGACCAATTCAAATACCAATTTTGGATCCTTCCCCCGCATTTGATTATCCTTTCTTTAACCTGATTATCCCCTCGAAACAAATGCATGTAAAAATATGGCCCCTTCAGAAACACTAAGATCCGCCACATCCTGGGCTAGGCCTGCATGGCGCAGCTGACGAACGTTAACTGACAACTTCCTGTGAGAGAGGAAATGACGTGAACACTGCGGCACGCGAGCATTGGTCGGGACACATACAGGCAAGCATACAAACACGCGTACAAGTACACACACACAGGGGTACTGTTGTAAACAATGACTGATTCAATTCGTATGCATCTCGATTGTTTGCATTCATAAATAATAAAAATGTCCTGTGACAGCGCTGTAAAATGTCACGACATTTTCTGTGATGAATTATAGATTGACGTTGTCTAGTTGAGACAGTAAGAAGCCGTGTGTTGTGGTGAAATACAGATTTGTAATAGTTGTTAATGTTTGAATAGATTTCTGGAGAAATGGACCAATCTACAATGAAATATTGCTTGAAATAGCTTTATTATTTTAAGATGTCTTACAATGAAATATTTGTCGCGATTCGAATTTTCGGCCAACCAGAGTCCATATCAGCCAAGTTACCAGTTAATACCAGTGCCGTCACTAGTAATGCGTATCAATGGACTCATTGAATGAATGAATGAATGAATGAATGAATGAATTCAATCTTGCTAGAATTGTGTGTGTGAATCTTGAGATTGAAATCAATCAATCAATCAATCAATGAGCATTTAAGGTCCGGTTCCTCACCCGAAGGCGATTATAAGGACGCCAAAATAGCGCACATGTCTACATAAACCAGACAATTAAGTTTTCATTAATTGATACTATAGACAATATTAAAAAGTAATTCAATAAAATACATTTAATAAAAATGATTTTGATATTTATTGCCTATAATTGTCATTAATATTTATAATATACAGCCTGCAGGTATCTGGTGGCATGTCCTATCTATCTTCGTGGTAATTTACTAGCCTATACAGGTGTTGCAATGTTGGTGATGATATTATGTTTAGATGCTCCGGATGTTTCGGTAGATAGGGCCTACTGTTGTAGCATTGCACAGTGATATACGAGTACATTGCTTTTGTTTTATTATTTCTTTTTTATATCAACACATGACAGGCGCACGTGTTACAGGTTTTCTTTTTTAGTTTCTGTTTTTGGTATTTCTTTGTAGTCTTTCGTCTCACTGGTATTATCATATTATCAAAACTGGCATATCGCGTCTTTGCCGTGAGGACTCTGAGCCCCACACCGTGACAAGAGCAGAAACAGAATATACCAGTACCGTATTCTTGCAGTTTGTTACACTTACATTATATTATTGTACGTCGTTCAGTTGAACATTGTGGGTCACTGTAACATACTATCTCATCCTATGAATATTTAATGGATCTTTTAGCTGAATCAAATAATAATATTTACTGAATAACATTAAATAATTATAATATGTTCCACTTAAGCTTTGCCGTAATGGAAAAGTATATTCGCTAATTTTTCTTTTTGACAGCACCATCTGTTACAGCAACAGCGAAAGTGCGAACTGTGCAAAACAGAGTCATTTCCTTTTAGTCTAGGAGCTGGCTATGGTCCCGTGTGTACCCTAATTTATGTACCCTAATTCTGTACTGACATGTAGGAGTGTAAAAAAAGTTTGGTCACATTTACAAATATGGTGCGTTTGGCCGCCATCTTGGAAATGGCCGCAGAATACAACAATTGCTTGTTTTTGCTTGGTTCCAAAATTACTCCACCGATTTCAGTTATCCTGGATTAGTTATACTCGTATTAACGAGATGAACAAATATGCTCCTATTCATTTTTTAATAAAATGATGCGTTTAAGAGATATTCAATTTTTCGTAAAAATTTATTGTACGAAAATTAAGTCAACTACCTGCTGTAAATGTATT
Organism: Enchytraeus norvegicus; assembly: GCA_034695365.1. Classification (NCBI taxonomy): domain Eukaryota; kingdom Metazoa; phylum Annelida; class Clitellata; order Enchytraeida; family Enchytraeidae; genus Enchytraeus; species Enchytraeus norvegicus. The sequence continues at coordinate 5,968 of JAQFZF010003862.1, forward strand.
ATATAGTCTAGGAGTTGGCTAATATCCCGTGTGCACTTTTATGTACCTTAATACTGACTTTGATCCAAGTTACCGACATGTAATAGTACAAAAAGAGATTGGTAACGTGTTCAATATTTGATGTGTTTGGCCGCCATCTTGGAAAATGGCCGTCAAGTACAGCTAATGCCTTTTTTAGTAATATTTCAAAAACTAGTAGGCCGATTTCAGTAATCTTGGCCAAGTTTTATTCGTATTGACGAGGCGAACAAATATGCTTTTATACTTTTTTTAATGAAATGAGACGTTTAAGAGATATTCAATTTTTTGTAAAAATTTATTGTACGATAACGTAGCCAACTACCTGCTGTAAATGTATTATATAGTCTAGGAGTTGGCTAATATTCCATGTGGCCTTTTATGTTTCTTAATTCTGACTTTTGATTCAAGTTACCGACACGTACCAGTATAAAAAAGTATGGTCACATGTTCCAACAATGATGCGTTTGACTACCGTCTTGGAAAATGGCCGCATAATACAGCGCTTGCTTGTTTTTGTTGTATTTCAAAAACTACTTGACCGATTTCAGTTATCTTGGTCTAGGTTTGTTCGTATTGACTAGGTGAACTCAGATGATTATTATACTTTATGTACTATAAGCACTTTATTATACTGATATGCACTGCGGGTAATGTGTCCCTCTATTTAAATCTGAACTGTGTAATTGTTAACAATATTATCACACATTGAATTTATAGAAGGCGTCATAATGGTAATTACTTAATTATTATTATATATAAATTTCAACGAAAAATTGAATATCTGTCAATCGCCTCATTAAAAAAACAAATTATATAAGCATTAAGCATGTTTGTTTGCCTCGTCAGTACGAACAAAACTTGACTAAGATCACTGAAAACGTCCAAGTAGTTTTTGAAAGATGATTAAAAAGGCTATAGCCGCATTTGGCGGAAAATTTCCCAAAATGGCGGCCAAACGCATCAAATTTGGAACATGTGACCAAACATATTTTATTCTCTTACATGTCGGTAACTTGGATCAAAAGTCAGAATTAAGGTACATAGAAGTGCACACGGGATATTAGTCAACTCCTAGACTATACTATACATTTATAGCAAGTAGTTGACTTACATTATTGTACAGTACATTTTTACGCATAATTGAATATCTCTTAAACGTCTCACTTTATTGAAGAAACATATATAAGCACATTTGTTCGCTTCTTTAATACGAACAATACTTGGCCAAGATTACTGAAATCGGCCAAGTAGTCTTTGAAATATTACCAAAAAAGGCAATAAGCTGTATTTGGCGGCCATTTTCCAAGATGGCAGCCAAGCGCATCAAAATTGGAACACGTGACCAAACTCTCTTTATACTCTAACATGTCGGTACATTGGATCAAAAGTAAGTATTAAGTAAGTATTAGGTACATAGAAGTGCACACGGGATATTACCCAACACCTAGACTATATAATACGGTTACAGCAGGTAGTTGACTTAATTGTCGTACAATAAATTTTTACGAAATATTGAATATCTCTTAAACGCATAATTTTATTTAAAAAAATTAATATGAGCATATTTGTTAACCTTGTCAATACGAGCATAACTAGGCCAAGATAACTGAAATCGGTAGAGTAGTTTTTGAAATACAGCAAAAACAAGCAATAGCTGGATTGTGCGGCCATTTTCCAAGACGGCGGCCAAACGCACCATATTTGGAATATGTGACCAAACTTTTTTTACACTCCTACATGTAAGTAACTTGGATCAAAAGTAAGAATTAGGGTACATAAAAGTTCATCCGGGACCATAGACAGCTCCCGCACTATTTCTGAGAATATAATTTCGAATTCGGGGTCAGGTGTACTGTAACATTAATATTTAGTTGTTTCGATTAAACAAAATTATTGATGAGAAACAAGAGCTTTAAAGTGTTACTGTTCTCCATGACACCACCGAGCAGTCACTGATGGTTCGATGAAGAACTACAATTATGGAAGGCCCATTAAAAATCAATATCAAAATCATAAAGCATAAAGAAACAATTCAAAATCCAGAAAACAAAATTAAGGTCAGCCTTTGAACCCTTACACTGACAGAGCTCTTATTTTGCTGTTTTTTACAGAAGTGGTCGAGCAGTGAGGAAAGAAGAAGAAACGTTTTATGTCAACATAAGACGAACGACAGCAATTTATCGTTAGTGGCTACATACAGCAATATATCCTAGTTCTTCGCAGCCTGGTGCATACAGAGTAAGTCTTGCATTTATCTCTTCATTCTGCCACAATTATACCTTACGTTCATAATCGTATCTCTCTCTCTCCCTCCTCCTCTGTCTCTGTCTATGTATATCTGTCTGTCTGTCTGTTCGTGTGTCTGTCTATCTGTTTGTCTCTCTCTCTCTCTCTCTCTCTCTCTCTCTCTCTCTGTCTCTCTCTCGTTTGAACTATTTATCCGACCGTCATGTTGATACAATAACCATTTTGTTCTCCCCCAACCAATCATATCTGGTATAAGAGTCGCAGGCCCACGTGAAACCATTGTAAGACAGTAGTGTCAATGGCCCCCTCATCACATCTACATTACTCTAATGTTGTTTTATATCCTTCATTTCCGAGATTCTTTTGTAATCCGAAGTCGCAGTGAGTAGTCGTATCCTCTTAGGCAGCAAGCTTAGGTACACGATTAACCTATACAAAATGCAATACAATACAAAATTATATTTTCTAGCGCCTCTAAATATTAGGTATCTCAGAGGCGCTAACCAGGCTACCGATTGATACATTACCAAATCGTGCCGGCGTGATCTTTTTGTAGCTTGCTATAGTTATGGTTATAGTTATAGTTATAGCATGATGTATGTAAAAGAGGTCCCGCATGATAGTTATAGTTATAGTTATGGTTATGGTTATAGGTATAATTTTTTTCACATATGACATACGTGCATGCTAGTTTTCTTTCTTGACTTGCTGTGTTTTGTGTTTTCATTATAATTTTTTTCCACTCCTTGATTGATCGTGAATTTAAGTAGAGTAGCCTGGTCTGCCTTATACCCCAACTGATGTGGCAAGACCTTTGCTATTCCGGATTTTGGGCGTCCATTTGGTCAAGTACACAATTTATGGTGCATACACCCTGTCCTTGACGGCAGCACGATAAACCTTCCAGACACCCTGGGATTTTTGCCGACTTAACTTGGACTCAAAAGCAAATGAATTGCTACTGAGGCAAACACGCTACTGATGTCGCTATATCCCCACAGTTATAGTTATAGTCATAGTTATCGTTATAGTTATATATTTATAGTCATCGTTATGGCTACAGTTATAGTAATTGTTATAGCATGGTGTATAATTATTGTATGTAGTAGAGGTCCCGCACGATCTCTGTAGTTATACGCTCTCAGCCTGTTACGGTATCTACCCGTCTAGTTATGAATATTGATGAGTTAGGGGAAAACAGATAATGAGCGCCCCTGGTCAAGCATACATTATGCTGAGCATAGGATAGCCTACTGAATCAGTGACCTTCCATTCAGCTTGCGTTTTGTCGAAGTTAATATGAGACGTAAAATATTAAAAGTAATCTATATGAAAGCTGAACGTGTTTGTAAGAGTCGACTAACGTAAACACAGAAGAAAGCTTCGGGATACGAACTCAAAAAAGAGCTAAGTAAGAACTCACTTTATAGGAGTGATAACTGCAAGAGTATCTCTCTTCTTTCTCTCTCTCTCTCTCTACTTCAGGTTGCATAGCTATCGATTGATCCGGCGAAATCTTGAAGATTTTAATGTAAATTAAATTAAATTCCTCCACTGTTCAGTTGCTACGACTAATGTTAAAGGTGTTCATCTCATCTCGTTCAGGCACTAACCCTCGTCCTCTCAATGTAAGAATTTGTTCTCATATAACGAAAGTTCCAAGAAAAGAAATGTTGCCAATAATAATCTGATTAATTATAAACAATAAATGGTTATTTGAGATTATTTGTTGTCGAATCAGGGAAACTTTCGAATATAGCCAAACTGAAAACTGGACTTGTTTTTAAGAGGCGATTACCACACTGCAAAGGAGAGGGTTGACAGCATCTGATCTAAGTCATGCCTTTGTGCAATAGGTTGTACCAATAGGTCGTACCAATGGGTCGTACCAATAGATCGAATCAATAGATTGAACCAATAGGTCGTACCAATAGGTAGTACTAATAGGTCGTACCATTTGGTCGTACCAATAGTTAGTACCAATAGATCGTATCAATAGGTCGCACCAATATTTCGTACCAATAGGTAGTACCAATAGTTCGTACCAATTGATGGCACCAATAGATCAAACCAATTGACCGTACGAATTGGTCGTAATAATGTGTCGTACCAATAGATCGAACCAATAGATCGAACCAATAGGTCGTACCAATAGGTAGTACCAATAGGTCTTACCAATTGTTCGTACCAATGGGTCGTACCAATACATCGAATCAATAGGTCGTACCAATAAGTCGTATCAATGGGTCGTACCAATAGATCGAATCAATAGATCGAACAAATAGGTCATACCAATAGATCGAACCAATACGTCGTACCAATAAGTCGTACAAATAGGTCGTACCACTAGGTCGCACCAACAGGCGGCACCAATAGGTCGCTCATATTCCAGATGTGCATGTGTGTAGGATGTCACATCACTTGTGGCCGTTGACCACTGACTGCTGGACTCTTATTTGTTCATGCTAGCGCAATTGCAGCATTTTACATAAAGCATGAATGCACATCTTCATTGATTGAGGAACCGGACGTTAAATCCTCATTGTATTGTATTTATCGATGGAATAAAAGGGGCGTGCCTGATGTCGTGGAGGATATAAGCTAACCATTACAGTACATATAGGCCTAGTAGTGCTGTCAATATCTGCAGGGTGCTGTGTGGTGTAAAACTGTAATAAGCTTAATATCTCAATAGAGAGAGAGAGAGAGAGGGAGGGAGAGAGAGAGAGAAAACTATGGTCTAAAACAAATTTAAGAGACGCCTTGTGCTTCTGAAC
>JAQFZF010003863.1:0-11012 GCA_034695365.1 Enchytraeus norvegicus
TATGCGTTCGTATCCGTGTATTCACAATATTTGCAGTTAATTATTGGCCTACACTAGGTGGCAGGTGCATCATAGGCCTATACAATCCATATACAATATTATATTATATATTGACAAACATAAGGCACATTGTCCACGTGTACGTCAAATTCTATGAGAGACACTAGTTAGCGTCTACAAATGGAAGGAGGGGGTAAAGATAGATCTTCCTGGGAAAACTGGGTCCGTATCTCGGGGATTTTGGGGATACTAGGGGAGGGTGGTTAGATGTCATTGATGAAGAAAGCCCTTGGAAGGCAAAATTGTTACAAACAGAGTGAACGTATCTATAAGCCCACAGTAGATGCCTATCCAATACATAGGCTAACCGATCTATTCTTGCCATAGTTGTGAAATACACAAAGTAAAATAAAATACAATAAAATACATGTCTTTTTCTAAAAATATAAAATACATAAAATACATACAATATATAAATAGAGCAAAATTTAAAAAAATATAGTAAAATACATTTATTTTTCAATAATTATAAAATACATAAAATACATATTTCACAACTATGATAGGCCTACCTGCCTAAATTGTAGGCATATCCAATGCATCGGTTACCCAAACCGTTGATCCCTCAGAAGATATTTGGCTATAGACCTATAATTAATATAATTATATCCCACATAAAGCTAAATTAAGGATGATGCACACATTTATAATTAATTAATAATATTTCCATTTGGTTTCCTCCACTTATAATAGTAATAAGTACCCTACTAGGCGTACAGCACAATGAGCGTTTGTTTCATGATCCAAGGATGATGTCAGAGACGGATCAGGTTGCGAAGAAATCTGAAGTAAACTTTAATAACTAAGATACATACAGATCTTTTCAGGTTTAACATTCATTTCTGGATCGAGAAGAGACACAGGAACTGTTAGTAATGTGATTTAGTCAAGTTAGTTTAATCTTAGATCTCGGGTTCTTAATTAGAACTGGTTGACATTATGTTTATGGAATAAAGTATTATATATATTTTGTCTTTTAACTTTTGTGAAATAGGCGCACAGTCAGGCTTGTTCATAATTCATATTAGTGGGACGAACCATACCTTCGCGTTGTTTAGAGAAAGCAGTGGTGGCATTGGAGAACAATAATTAAAATTATTAAATATCAGTATTCTTTTTATATACCATTATCCATCCATTTTAGAATACCAGTCCATCGCTGAAATACTAGTACAATAAACTTCTCTGTTTAATACCAGTACAGAAATCTCCTCTCCAGTACAATACTGGTAAACTGTTCTCGGACACCCGTCGTGTTCAAATGTTAATCACTTTTTTGTTTGTAAAGATATCTGAATGACATCTATCAAAGTGTGGTGACATTAGTTGCTCCCCATTTCTGCAAATTTGTACAGGGATCGGTGTAATATTTACGATTTAGTGGCAAATATGAAAATCTTCTAACTTATAAAAGGCACCGTGCATATTTATGTTTGATGGGTACGGTCACTAAAACACTAATAACTCTGCCATCTGTTGATCGAATTTGATTAAATTTTCAGAAATGATGTGAAACTGGCCTGCTAATATTTCCTGTAAAAATGGTGCACATGGACAGAATGGTCTCGACAAAATTCAAAAAACATTTAGGGGGCCACTTTTTACGCATCCTGTATATATTATAGGCCTACTTAGACCTTTAACATACATATCGAGAAACATACATAACATACATTCATATTACATTACATGCACACTGCATTATTATATATTTAACATGTATACTGTAGTTATTAAAGTTCTAGCAAAGTAATTTAACTTCATTTTAACTAATCTAAAAATATAGGCCTAGTTAGGCCTAAACTATTGCTTTAACTAAAATAGTTGTTTAACTAAATAATTAACTGCTATTAAGTAGTTAACTATGGTAGAGAACTATGGTAAACCACAGCCTAATCGCCAACGCCCGGAACGGGCAGCAATGGTGACACTAAGAATGGTCTATACTCTATAGACAATAACCAATGTATACAGGACTCCGTACTTTGCAATACTAAATGTGTAGGTTATCCAATGAACCTCTAGGCCTATATATTCCAATTTATGCTATTGTAAATATAAAACAACGAATTTAGCGTCAGGATCGGGGTCCGAGAACTAGGCCTATACCAGTGACGGGAGTACCCTGGGATTCGAACCGCGGAACTATTGGTCCGCAAATCTAGTCGCTTAACCGTTACACAAGTAACACAACCGGATATTGCCAAAGTATAATTTTATATGCCAACCTGTAGGTTACGCATAATTTTATAAATAGGCCTATTCTATGCCTATCCTAATTCGACATTAACGGCAATACTAGTTGGCCTAGGCCTATATTAATTACAGGTTCTAAATATAAACAGAGCTATACTTTGTTAGAACTTTATAGTTATATACTATAAGAGAATTATAGAATTTAGGTATACACGGAGGCCTAATTACAATCATAGATTACTGTTTTCGACAGCTGCAGTGCCTAGCACATCAGGCCTATATTTGTAAGTTAGCCAGGCCTATTCTATTTAAAAACGAGACATTGCAATCATAATTATAAGAATAATTATAGTCTAATCATTATTATAAGCTTACTGTTCTTCCGTGAAACACTTTAATACTTAACTGTTAGTTTGCTAAATCCATAGCCTAAACGCTAGTTTCGTTAACATTAGGATTAAGTTTCGAAACGTTAGTTACGTAAATTTTATGGTGAATAAAATATTTATATACTAAACGTATTCCTATATCTTATTAATAATTCTTGTATAATATACATGTATATCCAGATTATTATCCATATTATATATAATTAAACATTATATAGGCGTTTCCTTCCGTAACTTAATTTTGTGATAATAAAATAATAATCCGCGACTGTCACATTGATTTAATTAATAAAGGAATATAATAATAACACGTAGGCTTATAAGTGATATCGTGCGATACTAATGTTACATACTAATACATTCAATGAGAACTATATACCACGATACTACGCTTATACAATACTTATCGGCCTATACACTGTATCACTGCGGTGTTTAGTATATCACTTACGAGGCTGATTGAAAGCACAGAGCGCCCAGAGCTTGGCATGTATAATAGAGCTAATGTAGGAGCTATACCCTAGACCTGTTCAGTTTAAAAAATGTCATAAGACAAATTAAAATATAGCCTATTCTGATTATTTTTACTAAATTATATAAATTCGGCATGCGTGGTAGATGTCGATTAAATAGAAATTTTGCGGAAAGCAGCAATCTTGAAAAGCCGCTTTGCCTATTCATTGGTTCAATTGGATAATGGATATCAAGGGGCACTGGAGCTGTTATAAATGTTCAGGGTCCCATCACTTTGGTAGGACCCCGGAACGCTTATGACTACATTTTCTGGGCCTGGGAGTCTGGCAAGTTGTTCCGCCTTGTTTCGCTTCAATTTAACCCAGGCCTATTCTAGTATGTAGGCCTATTAGTAATAAACAAGTGTATTACTAAAGGCTGGAAGTGCACATAAGGACGTAGCCTGTTATTAATAAGTTATTAAGGAAAAATTAAGGACACAGTGGAAACGTGTACTATTAAAATAATTTACTTCATGGTATTCTACGTAAAATTGGAAAGTGTGTATTTGTAAATTTTTCTTAGAATAGCCTATGATTTAACCAGTGGCGGTTACGTCAGGGCCTGTGTGGTCGTGGTCCCCCCCTCCATTTTTAACTGGGCCCCCAAATATTTTCTGGTCCCCCTAATATTTGCGTGGCCCCCACATTTCCTATATAATATTAACATAGGAAATTATTGGTCTAGAACCGCCGATGGATTTAACCACTGCTCCTATCTCGAGCGATTGTAACTTAGAACTCAGCTTTATATGGACTAGACATGTCTATAGAGCTCGACTACCACAGAGTGAGTTATAGCTTTTGAGCAGGCCCCTCTCTAGATACATGCACGCATGCAAGCATAAAAACACACATAGGCTACATACACATACAATGTCTTCTCTCTTCCTCTCAGTGTACTGCTTAATGGCATGTCCATGGCATATAACATTTCCATACTCTCTATCCTAATTTTTTCTTTTAATATTCACATATGATTCAGTAATCAATTATTTATACTTCCTCCAACAAACCATCCCCCTTGAAAACGCGCCCTATCCAACATTTCTTTCTACTTCTTAACATATTCGTCCGGTGTCTTTGTACTCCAACTCTAGACTTCCCAGGACTTCTTCATTCGTAATTTTATCAATGTCATACTCAAAAAACCTAGGCACAGGTCTGCAAAACCTATGCCCAGGTCTGTAGATGCACAGACCTACGCATTTATACAGACTACAGTGTGTTAGAATGTATGTGCTTACAATGCCATACAGTACATGTTGGTGTTTGCAGCATTTTGGCAATAGTATAATGTTTGCGTCTAATGACAAGAATATAATACAATGCAGTAATAATTTATTATGATAATAACTATCGTCGATCTTATAGATTCCCTATTATTGCCTGGATCGCTATAAATTATGTCCATGTTTTTCCGTATACGGTACATTTTTGCCAGACGGCAGAATAATAGCTTAATGTGTGAGTTTGTGAAAGCTTTGATTGGTTAAATAGAAATATGTATAAGCCAATATAATTATTAATTTTACAATATTATATATTCTCAAATTATGATATTGAACCTATATTATTACATGTTTAATATCTTAGTAGGGTTAGAAGTAGGGCCTATGTATAAAAACATTATTATATAATCATTAGTCAATACCAATGGCAATACTAATACTGGCAATGCTAATTCAACAGGCCTATATACTACTAGCTACAGTTATGGGTGAGCACCTATAAAATTAGAGTATTATATAGACCTAAACCCATGATATTAATATATTAAATTTTTTGTATGTTTTTACATATGACATACGCATATGCTATTTTCCTTTCTTAGTTGCTATTTTTGTGCTTTTATTATTCTTATCACTCCATGATTAATGATACCTTTTTGGTGGAGTATACTATCCTGTCTTAAGGACTATATGCCTACCGCAACCTGTTGTGGCAGTACCTAGATGCTAGTCTGAATTTATAACAATATTTATGCATATAAATTATATATTTATATCAAAAGACACTAAATATTTGTGATTAGACTAAATTGCATGTATATTTTATTCCTATGTTATACTACTTAAATTTGGATTTTCATATTCCATCTCACTGCATTGAAGGAACCAATTGCAATATTTGATATATACCCAGACGTGTTCTCTTCGCAAGTTATTTGAATTTGTGAAGAAATGTGTGCCTAGGACCTGCGATTTGACCGTGCAGTGAAGAGTGAAAGAGATATCTCCATGTATTAAAGGGAAATACGAATTTAAATAACCTAGCCTACATCGTCGGCATATGAACATAGGTCCTAGATATCATGCACATTAGCATACATAATTATAGGCATCAAGCGCATGCAAAAACGTATACAATTTAAACACTATAGCCTACATCTACATGCGTGTATGCATGTGCAATGTGCATGGCCCTTGCTAATATATGCTTGCTAATATTAGGCAGGATACAAAGAAATACTTAATATTTTACTCATGCTGGCTACTTATAATTATAGACCTGATATGAGGTCAGTCGATTCTAAAACACACCTACATAGGCCACAGAGCTATAGAGAAATCGAACACATTCCTCATACTATTGATTATTGTATCTAATGCCTCTATAATTCAACGTCCAATGCATTTATATGATCGATCCATCAAAGCTTGGACTGACGTGCTATAGATTATATCTGATACATCCATGCATCCTACATGATTAATGTTTCTATTAAGACATTTCAACCTCACATTATCAAATATCCCACAGTACAAACAATCGTGTGAGAAACTTTATGTGCAAATTATTGTGCATTCTATACTTTTAATTTATTTTAAAATAATAGAATGGGTAGCAGTGCACAAAAGTTGTCATTTCTAAATAATTAATTTCTAACTAATATTAATTTCGTCAGCTTGTTTTAAGAATGCACCACATTCTAATTAATATTTATCTTTTATTATTATTAAATCGATTTTAAAATAAAATTTATTATCAAGTCATTGTATAATTGTCTTGAAAATTCGGCCAAACCCTTACCAAACTAAAAAGCATGGACAAAATTGCAAAAATGGAAACGGAACAAAAATTTATTATTATTGCAGAGTGTGTTCCCTTGACAACGATGCAGTATATGCCTAAACATAATACTACAGATGTTTATAAGGCTATACATGTAGTAGGCTATAAAAACACAGCACCGCAGGCATTTACTTAAATAGCCTACATAATAATCATGCATATATAATATACATGTATAAATATTATATTCACTTTCTCATATGTGCATAAGCATGCCTGTATTATAAATAGGTCCTATATAACCCATATAATACCATTATATATAGCATATAATTGTAAATGTAAATGCATACTTAAGTAGGCATTTAGAAAGATGGTTGTTTGGGACAGTATTAAAATTAATAATTGTGCGCTATAATTACAATTTCATTCGTTAATTTTACATTTGTTCACTCTACATTGATGGTGAAATAATGATCATATAGGCTTATAAATATATCCTATACAATTCATATATGTAAATCCATAAATATAGGCTTTATATGCTACATTTCTATCAAATTAGCTCTGCTGACTATATGCAGGCCTATACGTTTATAATATTGGCCTGGCCCTAGCGTATGAATAAATACTTTCATATTGTTGTATTACGCTACAATCATACCAAAGTACAATATACTGGTTCGAGTCATGTAATTCTTGGAGGTCCGTGGTTCCGTTGCTAATTAAAATTATCCTCTATTATTACTAGTGACTACTGTAGGCCACACATTCTGTGCATATCGAATTAATGGAACTTCAGACTTGTCTGCTATAATAGTCTCTATTGAATACTTCTGCTCTTCTCTGTATAGAGGGAAAAGGTTTTATGTTCGTCAGTTAATCACGTTGGTCTTATAGAATTCGTTTAAGTCACGCAAATCTGTCATCTAATGCAATATATCAATCACTAGTCGAGACTATCTAATTCTGCTGTCTAGATGTACTCCTGCATATCCGTTTGCATATCTGTCTGATTTCTTCTTTGGTTCGTTCGTACGTACGTTCGTTCGTTCGTTCGTTATTGTTCATTTATTCTTTCGTCCGTTCATACATTAATTCATTTATACATTCATTCATTTATTAATTCATTCATTCGTTCATGCATTCATTCGTACATTCATTCATTTATTCATTCATTCATTCATTCATTCAATATTTGCTAAATCTGTATATATTCCATTTTGTATTCATGCTATCTTTTCCGTCCTTAACTTTATCCTTTCATGATGTCATACATTCAGATATTCACATATCCATTCTCTCTGCATGTATTCAAAGTATTGATTCACCCGGCTTGTGAATACCCATCCTTAAGTTTAACAATTCATTTCGTCCATTCTTAAGAAAGGGACATTAAATTCAAATCATTTTAATAAATACATGTATTTATAAATATATAAGGCTATACATGTATTTATAATGGGCCCTGTAGGCCTATTTATTAATACCCCCACATCAGCGCCGCTCTATGCTGAATGTCACAGTAGCGATTAGGTAGACAATAGTTAGACAGATATACCTCAGCAGCAAAAGGCCACAACCGACTAGGCAGCCCAGACTTAATGTAACGTGTACACTGTACACTGTACAGAACACTGTACACTGTGCAGTGTACACTGTACACTGCACTGTACAGTGCAGGCCTTTACGCTGAAAGAAGTTGTCATGCACTACTCCATTCTGGTGGGGAGCGAATGTTGGTGTAAGAGGAGGGAGCGTATGAGTGATTTACGGCCTGACTGAATTATGTTCCTGTCGTCAGACATATCCGTACATGCAAGTAACGGATACACCCCAAACAGTCTCCTACTTCCTTCAATCTGCTCCAAAACAGGCGTGTTCAGTTCTATAGATTATAGGTCTCATAATGGGGACAAAGACGAATAGCTGATTTCTAAATTAGTCAACCTTGTCTAAAATGTGCAATTATATAGAAAATCTCTCAAAATTACTCTTCCTAAAATTGTAGATATAAGATAATAAGTTGGAATCAGAGTGGGACACTTCGAGGCGATGTGCTATTGGCTCAGATTGATGACAATAGTCTGCTATACTCAACATGAGAGAACTGTCAATCACTATTTTCCATAGGATTACAGGAAAATCAATAGGCCTACATCTAATGTATATAGGCCTATTATAGGCTACCTATGCAGGCACAGTAAGCTCAGCCTATAGGATACCCATGGTTCATCGAACGCTAGGAAGAGCTGGTTTCAGTAATGAGGTCATCAGTCACTGCGACTATATGATGAATATAATCGTACAGCGGTCAATTATTGTCAGAAGCTTTCATGATGGATTCGTCTGCGCTTTCTGCTCAATAATTTCCCAAGGGTTTTCCTTCTTCCCATATATCATATTCATTATAAAGGCCTAATCTGCATTTGTTGACTTTTAGCATTTATTGTACGAATGGTTAGCCCATTTTTAGGCTTACAGCTCATGCAGTGATTGATCTGGTTTTCACAATTATATGAACTGAGCCTCATAAAAACACAGATTGAACAAAAGCAATGGTCAATTCTTAAAAATAATTATTGTTTTAAGCTCTTTCACAACTTCTTGTCAGTATATCTAGCTTCACAACTTTTATCAGCATTTTCACAAGTTATGTTTTCAGCATTTTCGTAACTTCTGTTTTCAGCTTCTTCACAACTTACGTTTTCAGCATTTCCACAACTTATCATTTTCACAATTTCTTATCGATAAATCGTTGGAGTATAAGGAGTAAGAAGACTCCGTCACTCAGCTACAATGCTACATACTGTTTATACGTGTACAGTGTATACTGTATAACTCAAATTTCTCATAGATCAGTATAAATTAATTGAAATAGAGATTTGTGGCTGTATATATATATATAAGATTAATTTATGCTCTCCATGTGGCGAGAAGCCGAGAGTTCCTATGGGCAATGTGATTAAGTGCCCATTGGCGGTCATGTAGGCTTACAAAGGAGGTCCGCACTCCGCATTAAGGAGGGAGCGAAAGGGAGAGGGGGAGGGGGGGGGAGAATCAATTGCGGAAAAAAGACAAAAAGAAGGTGAATATCTGAGTAAATGTTCCATGAATGAACACCGTATTGTGTGGAAACATTGCTTCTTTGTATATCAGTCGATAGAAGCAAGTCGACTGGCATACAGCTCATTGCAAGTAAAACTAAAACGCATCTAAGACTTCGCTAAGAGTGCGCAATATAATAGTTGCTGAGTGATTAGTTGATTGAAAGTAATGCATATAATCTCAATTCTGTCACTACCGACAGTTGAATTCGAATCCGAGATCTCCTAGACTCAACCGTCGAACTACTAGACTATAAAATCAGCTGCCACTCCCGCATTGGTGTTGTAGGTAGCCAATTATGTATACATAACCTTTGACCGAATAGTTCTTTATTTGCACCATAATTCTTTTCTTACACCTAATATAGTTCATTGATTGCACCATTATTCTTTTCTGAATCATAGCCCTTTTTCTATATGTCAGTATGCGTAATGTGAGCAGATAAAGATAGAAATAAGCACAACAAATGAAGAAAGCTTCACTGATGTGTCATGCAATAGGCCTACACATCTCTACGACACAGATATGATTAACCAATTTGATGGTAGACTACAAACAACTCAAAACAGAAATTAAGAAAGGGAACCCCATACCATATGTTTGGTTGCCACGTGTGAACAATGTAGGAAAAATACGTGGGTGTGGATGCATTATGGAATCCGCATGGAATCCCGGATAAGCATCCCAGCATCCGGACTGCAAATATACGAAATGTAGTACAAATATGCAAATATTGAAAATAAACCAATCACAGCGCTGAAAATAAAAGTTTCTAGGCAGTGTGATCGGTTAGCTGTAGTGTTAGGCGGGCTGGGATTAGTTGCTGAGGGGTTGTTTAGATTGCTATGCTTGCTTACTTTCAAATCTGTACCACATTTCCGATACATGCATCCCGGTTACACGATTCCAGCGAGTGTTGGAGGAAAATGAGAGTTGACGGGTGGAATGATTGATGGACGGAATTAGAGGAGAGAAAGTGTATTACTTATTTAAAACACGTGCGCTCTACAACTAGATGCATTTACCAAAATTTACCCCCCCCCCCCTCTCCTCTCCCACTCCCCAATCCATAGGACATCCTCCCTTACCAGCGCAACTCACTCAATGACGCAATGCGATGTTTTATATAGGGGTGGAGCTGCCATAAAGTAAAGTTTAATTTAACGTCTGTTCCCGTGCTACAGGAATACTGTCAGAGACGGACCCGGTCTAACCAGCGGCCTCCTGTTTATGAGAAAAGTATTCCACCGAATGGTCATTAAATCAGGATTAGAGGCATGATAGCAGTATAATTATCAAATATGTGCAGAATTACGGGACCAATATTTTGCACGACCAATATTATTGTAAATTTCAACCAACTTAAAATGACTTCGCTTGAATTAAAAAAGTTAAAAAAATTATTAAATAAAATAAAATGAATATTTCCGTTTATTAGCAGACTTGACATACGCAAATCCGTTATAAATATTTGCAAAATATTATATAATATATTATAATTATTACCAGTTTGAATGAAAAATGTAATGAGCTGACGAAATGCGAGAAAGCTTTGCTGAGCACTATAGCGTGCTGAAGCTATTTTGAATAGGCCTAAGCTTAATAGAAATTAAAATTTAGCTATAAGTAAACTCGATCAATTAATAAGTATAGTTGTAAAGCGCCGCTCAGCGCCCGCTCTATTTGCAAAGACCACCGTAACACTAAAAAAATGCAACTGCTACCGAAAACA
>JAQFZF010003864.1:0-11012 GCA_034695365.1 Enchytraeus norvegicus
ATGCAAAATTTAATATTTTCCGTGCCAGAGACCTTAAAGATTTTGTATAATGCTCTGCTCAGAGTGAACTCTAAGCTGTTTATTTCACTTTATTTAAATGTGAATTTATAATTATTACTACTATGAATATCTCTTTATTCGTCAAAGAAAAGCATGCGACCGGGCAAAATGCATCAATATACAGACACATCAAATGAACATACGAAAATTCACTCTATCTAGCATACATGTATTCAGCATACATGCAAAACATACAGCTTAATGTTACATCTGAGCTATCAAATACGTGAGATCCTTCACATTGTCAAAACACTATCATTGTCCTTAGTTAATGCAACAGTTACATTATACAATACAATACAAAACAATGAGGATTGAAAGTCCGGTTCCTCACCCGAAGGCGATGTCAGGGACGATTATTGATAATTGTTGGATTATTGAAGCTGACATATCCCATAGCAATTACTATTTTTATTGATAAATATAATTATGGATGATCATTGCACTAAATGTGCGTTTAATGTATTATTGCTTAGGTGGACTTTATGATCAAATATGGCGGCATTTATGTGGACACTGACGTGGTATTCGTAAGACCTCTGGATCACGAGATACGTGGTTATGACGCTGTTGGAACATATGACTGGACCTACTGGAATCATCCATTCCCAGACACCATCAACTTCGGAGTGGCTATTGGAAAACGGAATGCACCCTACTGGCACAAGTTCCAAGAGTCTATGAAATGGTTTATGGATGCTGACTGGTCGTGGAATGGACTGAGACAGCCTTATAGGATACTAGAGCGACAACCGGATCTAGTGAGGATAGACCCTCGGTTACAGGTTCAAATCTCAGTCAGACTTTCTTTAAAAATATTAATTTCACGCATAGATCTGCTCTAGCAAACTTTCTTGCCTTGGATAACGGACTTGCACTGTTTTGGATCTCGCTTTTTCTTTCGGGTTGTGCATTTGCAGGAGTGTTCTGGTGGTTGGATGTTGTCTGTAGTTGCACATCCCGCTTGGGACGTCCCTGACACCGTCTTCGGGTGAGGAACCGGACGTTAAATGCTCATTGATTGATTGATATCACGTGAATTTAAATACTAAAGCCGAATTTTATTTAATTTTAGAGGCCTAAAAGTGACGGTTGAGCCATCGAACCCTGAACCTATAGAACCCGAGGCCAACATGAAACCGATGTACTAACTGGCTCAGCCAACTACAACGCACATGTTTACAGATTATCAGAACTTTGTGTAGTATAGCGCATCATGCATTGCATACATCACAGTTGCACGATGTATCTTTGCGGTGCTGATTACACCGGTGCCAAGGGAGTACAGATTTGTCGACTGACTTGGTATTTGATCCCAATTCACTATCCATAACTTGCATCAGAGTGATCAACATGTTACAGTAATTAAACAATACTTATTATTAAATGGACTACTAATTATTTATTTACTACCTATTTACTGATTATTTACTAATAAAGCGAAATAAATAATTAAATAATAATAATTATTAAATGCTAATTAGTTAACCAATATCCACTAACTATTGACGTTGCTTATAGGTGACCTGTTTCAGAAGTAAGTGCCACCCCACCTGGTGGCCTGACTACCACAACGAGAGCGTGCACCACCTCAACAGTCCCAGCATAAAGAACTGGAGAGAAGACATCTACGCGTTCCACTGGACCCTACCAACACCCTACGAGCTGCTCAACCACACAACCCTACTAACCACTAACTCTATATTCTCTGAGATAGGACAGTACGTATTACAACAGGCCGGGGTGATAGACTTCTTTACAAAGATTGTAGAAAAAGAAAAGTTAAGAAGAAATTCCTAGCAGATTGTAACTTTCAGTATATGGAGTATTAGATATAGGTATCTCATGACTCGTGCTGGATTCATGAAGCTTGAGATTAGAACAGCCGAAAACTGTACTTTATCGGTAAAGGCGTCTAACACACATGCTGAAGAGGGTATCAGAAAACTCCGAGGATAGCTTTCTCATGTTGAGGCATTACTTCAGGAAAAAGCTTGAGATTAGAACAGCTAAAAACTGCACTTTATCGTTAAAGGAGTTTAATACAGATGCTGAAGAATGAATAAGGAAACCCCAAGAGGGCTAGATCTCTCATGTTAATGGCATTAGTTTAGGTGTAATTGTAGTAGCGAAGCCTTTGCAATGGCATCAACGTAAATTCAGTTGAACAACGGATTTCTGACTAGTGATGTAGGTAGAAGGAATTTTTGAGTTGGATCAGCCATATGACAATACATGGGAGAGAGAGAGAGAGGGAGAGAGAGGGGGAGAGAGAGAGAGAGAGAGAGAGAGAGAACGAAAGATCTTGGGCTCATACTGACATTTTTGTATTTTAAGCCTTTCCGCTCTCTTAGAGCAATCCGTCAATCAGTCGACTAATATTTTTTATGTCTTGGACCTCAAATGTAGTGTGGTGTTCTCACTTTGACCATCCAGCCTTAGCCTATCTGCTATGGTTCAGGATATTAGTGATATTAATATTATGTGTTGTTTATAGTATTCCGCGACTTTTTTTTAGTTTGTTTTCAAATTAACCATTCATGTTTATTTAATCTAAATAAAAGTTCAATTATTCAAAAATCATCATACACAGTCACTCTCGCTCATCTTTGAGCACACCATCAACCAGTCCATCAAGTTGATCTCATCATGGAGGCGTTGCTTTTACCGCAGCAAAAGTTAGTTTATCTTTTAAGAACTTTGTGACTGAATTTAACCTTAGCAGTTTCAATAAAAAACTTAAATTTAAGTTCACATATCTCTGTAATCTTGCTACAATACTTGCTACAAAGACTGCTATTCTGGTCTAACTTATACACTTAGGCCAATTAGGAAATATAATCTTATTGTTATTAACTATGTTTTATCAAACTCAAAACTGAAAAGTATTTTGCGTGTAATTTTCTATTGTCTTATATGAATTGTAGAATTTATATGTTAATTAAGATCTGTATATTTTGTTCTTCCTATAAGATAGTTCTGTTTTGACATGTTAGCCAATACCAATTCGTTCCAATTGTTTTTTGTTCGTCGAATGAGATGTACTTATAATGGAGGCTAAATAAGGTAGCTGTCTATTAATCTATCCATATGTCCATCAGTCCGGCGTACCGTTTGCTCTAATTTAAATTAAACAGCCTGATGCTAAGGTTTTCTAGCGTCGGTTTCTAGCTGGATTATTATTCCCTAGTCACAGTTGTCAGTCGACAACTTTACCCGTGTTAAATCCGGGATGCTCCTGAATAGACCAAACAAAAGCTGCACGTGTTTTGTAGAAGCCGACAAACGCAGTCACTGAGAAAGGAAATGGAATATCACATCCAATGATTTTAAAATCAAAATTTTAATTCAGCTAAGGCATATGACAATGATACTTGTGATGAATGCCTTGTAAAGGGTATCGACGTAGTTAGTTAGCCTAGTCATTATATTTAAAAACCAAAATATTGCATAATACACAGATATTCAATAATAACGAACATACATAAATAGAATGCGGTACCCTGAATGAGAAATTAAAGTTAGGCTACATGTTTTAAGGTTTCCCAAGGTACCTTTCGGTCATCGAACAAAAATAAGTTCGTGATGAATTAGTTAAAAAAGATATTAGCTCGAACTACAAACAATTGAACAAAAAATAAATCAAATAGAAAAAAACAGTATTACCGTAACTAAAAGTTTGTCGCAAATTTCTAGAAAAAATGAAAACTTATATAATCGATAACAACTTATAACAATCATAACAATCTATAACTAACATAATTAAACTCGGACTTCCTTTGATAAGCTTAATTTCATTAGGCAACATAAGCCACATTGAGCGCCTTACTGGTAGGCCTATAGAATTTTTACCAATAACGTAATTTAGTTTAAATTGCTGTTTTAAGCGCATGTTGAATGAATGTACATCATTAGGCTATTAGAGCAAAAGAATTTAGAAATTACAACTGGCAATTTATGCAATTACTTTTTGAGTGCTCTTATTAGTGAGCGAGAAATTAAACTGCGTATGAAATTGTGCCTTGGATCTGCCGCTGTTGAGGGGAACATGTTAGTGCCTTCGGGCATTTGCGCCCCTTTCGCACTCTGTTAGTTAGTACATATTTGATGATTTGATTCTTATGAAATAAATTCAATTAAATTTAATCATTACAATACAATACAATACAATACAAAAAGGACATTTTATAGCTCGTCTATATATAATATACTATCTATAGGTATCTCAGAAGCGCTTTTTGGAACAGTGAATGGAAAAGTAATCTAGGCTGCCCTAAGCAGCACCACACACAAAATGGCAAGGCCATTAGTTATAGCGTCTGATAGTAAAAGAAAAAGAGCTGTTAACATAGCTCTATTTCTGGAATGAGTTGTCAAGGTGATTAAGTGACGCATACTCAGCTAGAGTTCAGTGCCATTCAGATGGTCATATGATGCTGAGTGATGATCAAAACTAACTATAGCGATTAAAAATATGTTAGGCTAACCTGCACGTGATTATTATTTTTAAAAACTTAACCCTGATATCGTCGTCAGCTGATGAAACGGACGTTAAACCCGCATTGTATTGTATTGTATTTTATTGTATGAGTAATCAATCAATCAATTTATATATAGCGCATTCTTCGCCAAGTCTCATAACTACTTTAATTCTGAAGGACAGCGTAGGCTAGCCTGCTATATGCCGCAGTCGATGTGCAAAACCTTTGCAAGTATGGAATTTGAGCGACCAGTAGATCAAGTACACAATAATCATAGAGCAGACCGTATTCACTGCAGCATCTGCATTCATCGTCTCTAGCAAACACATGCAATTTGATTGGTCTAGATTCTTAATTTCCTGAACTCAACAAAGCTTACTTAGAATAGTACAATCTACCTGATCTAATAGTCCAAAGTCGTAGAATAACATTAAATAAATAGCAGATATAATATAGGTAACCTATCTCTTTAGAATGATGGGGCTAATATAATGTTTCAACTAATGTAGACATGTTGAGTTTCAAATAGTTTTTTAAGCTTAATGGTTCAGAATAAAGGTAAAAACACGTGTAATACTTTTTGACAACATCGTTTGAAAACCATAAAAGGGAAATTTTTGATATGTGTGTGCCGCAATTGGTTTTTGGCTCATGTGATATTGGTCCTATATTATCAATCGGTAAGACGTTTTCATAGAATTGTAAGTAAGTCACTTGATATTTGGACGGCTGCCACCTTGATAATTGTATGCAAATTTAGCACATCATTAATATCACCTTGTTTCATTAATTTTTAGAATTTTGGTTAAGGTTAGGGTAAGGATTAGGGATATAGTAAGTGTTAGGGTTAGGGTTATTGTTAGGGTTAGAATTCGAGACTGCATTGCAAAAATATAATCAATAAGTACAAATTAGAGTCAGCTGAAACAGATTTAAATACCACTTTTTCGCCATTAGACGGTACATAAATACTAAATATCGCGGACGTGCCAAATTTGTATACAACTATCATACTCGCCGGACGGCTTGTGCCATGATAGTGTGCGTGCAATTAGAATTGTGTAAACATCAAGTAAGCTACCATACAATGTCATAGCTCTCGTTTAAGTGATCACACATGGTTTTAAAATAAACTCTCTCTCTCTCCTCTCTCTCTCTCTCTCTCTCTCTCTCTCTCTCTCTCTCTCTCTCTCTCTCTCTATCTCTCTCAACAGTGTACTTATTATTGTACGGCAGAACCATGGCATATAGGATATAGCTTTTCAATTTTCCTTAAATCTTCAGCTCTCATTTCAAGCCTGAGGATGTATGTTTTTATGATTACCGGTAGGCCTACCTTATATCACCATACCAATATTATTTGTATTGAATTTAATCTTCAAATAACGGCTAGAATTAATTTTATTTTGAAACATTTACCGCAATAATTGCGACTCATATTGTGCACATTGACTAATTCGAAAAGGTTTCGGATTCTGGTTCTGCTCGAGTCCTTCAGAGAGTAATTCTCGAACTCACTACACAGATTCGGATACGGAATTTCAAAATTTCGGATACAACAGGCCAACCGAGCCATCATTCTCTACGTACTTTCTATAAATGATTATTAGAAATTTGATAATCAATCAAACGAAAAGAAGCAGAAAAGATACATCACTTATACGAACAGTAGCGAATCTAGGATTTTTGAGCGGGCGCAACTACATGCATTTTTGTTAGGGAGGGGCCAAGCAAAAAAACAAAAGGGGCCAGGTAAACTCGAGGGGGCCAAAACGGCAAACTATGCGGATTTAATGCACAATTTGCTCAAATTTCCCTATTTTTTACATTCACTTTTTTTTCTTTGCCCCCTCCTCGGCTCGAGGAAGGGGGCATCCCCCCCCCCCGGCCCCCCTCCTAAATCCGCGCCTGGATACGAGGAACATACACTACACAGCATAAACGAAATCAATCAGCAGTTAAGATTGTTCAAAGTTATAGCTCATTTTTCATAATTGATCAGAATCTAACCTTATCGAAGTTCGATAGTTAGACCTAAAATCAGTTAAATTAGTATTAAATAGTATACAACTAATCTACATATATCATCAGTCTATGAATTACTATTCATTAAGAGATTGTCACATTATATTGACAGCCGTGGTAAAAATAATAACAGATCAGCCGAAAGCTGATCGTGTTTCGTTGAAGCCGAGAAACGCAGTCGCTGGTTAAGGAGACCCCTTAGATAACAAAATTGTCTGCAAGAAAATATGGCATGCAGACTTCTACAGATGTATGCCATGCACCTGCCGTTAGGCAATGCACTGAGAGTCAGTGAGAGAGAGAGAATGAGAGAGAGAGAACATTATATTGACTTGTGAATTGAGATTGTCTAAAACTGACGTCACTTTCAGAGTAAATATATGCAAAAATTGGTGCATGGACGGTATAAAGCCGGTATACATATATAATTGCTTTTTCACATTTCTGTCAAAAGAGTTAACTATCTTTTCAGAGGCTCATTTTAAGTCGTTCACAACACGTTATGCACCCGTGAACACGCACATGGTGTTTTTTGAAGAAATCCTCCATAAACATAAGGACCATCTAAATAGCCTTAAACTGTGTGACATGCTCACATAAATTATACCATGTGTTAATGGCCCCAGACGCTATTATTGTGATTATAACTGTGAAGCTTATGACGGAGGTAGAAGTGCAAGTGCACTCTAAGCAAAAGTTGATAATGTGGTACAGATTTGTATTATAGTATTTAAACATTAATTGTTTACTCTGGATTACCCAGGGGCCAGGGCATTCCACGATAAAAGCTAGCAGAAACTTCAATCTGTCAGACAACTGCACCAATCAATCAATCAATCAATCAATCAAACTATGGGCTAACTTTGAGACTATGGATCCGACAAACCCCTGTGGAGCTAATTTCATCAATGGCATCGGCAGACAGATTGCGCTGCATACCCGGGATCAGCGAGAGATCTCTTTTCTTTGGCAGAGGATCTCAATCGCGCTGCAGAGGTTTAATGCGGTTTGCATTCGCGGCTCTTTCAATCTAGTCGATCTCGAGTAGCCGGGCCACGATTCATTCCATTCTTAATGAATCGTTTTTATAAAAACTCACAGGGCTGTTTACACCCATAGTTAATTAAAGGTTATACTGATTAAATGTAGCTGAACAATTTGACCACACAACGAACCTTCCTCCCGGAAACTCTCAGCCACCTCTCCACACAACTCCAGGTTCTTCATGGCTGGGCAGACAAGCACATCAGCAGCCTGTGTGTGAACCCTACCCTGCTGAACCGTTATACCGATCCGTCCACCAACCTCTACTCTCTCCTCAGTCGTGGAGGTCTTGGTGTAACTGGGGCTCGCGCTCTCGTCCACTCTGATCGACACATTCCTACTCGTCTCGATAGCTCGTATAGCCTGCTGGCCCTGACTGCTGTCGGCAAAGCCGACGGCTCCCGGAGACTTGATCTTGAAAACAGTGCCCAGTGCAGCCTGCGCCATGGCTTCTCAGTTCCGTCACCTGCTCTCATGTAAAAATCCATTTAAGACAATATACCATGTGTTTTAGATAAGTGCGAACATTTGTCAAAAATATCTGAACGAGATTATATACTTAGATAGCCCTACATTTCTTTAAAATGGCAGACTTTCATTTCCTGTAAATTTGAAAGACATGGTTTAGTAGGGTAATTACGCTTTATAGCATAGAATTAATCTTAAAATGGTCTCACCTATAGCCTAAAAAACAACGTGTAGGCGGGAGGCCTACAATTATGTAGCCAGGTCAATTTAATGTTAGGCCTACTACCTTCTGGGTAAGCCTATTTGGTTTTCTTACAAAGCAGGTATCACATAGGCCTACCCAATGACCAAAAGGCCTTTTATATATAGGCTACATAACTTCAACGTTAAGCCTACTAAATCAGTGTTTTACTGTTTTCAAATAGGAAGCAGGCCATTCAAACAGGCTTATATTTATTTAAAACTGTAGGGCCTATGCGATAGCTTAGCTGTGACTTTTACATAAAATCACTAACCAACTAGGCCTAATCACATATTATCACAGGCTTAGGATATACATGTATTTCATCAAATAGCTTGCTTATGTGTAGGCTGCGTGTGGTCATTAGGCCTAAGTATGTGCTTAATGTATCATACACGAACGAATTAGTAAAGACTGCGTATGAATTTGTGCATTGGAATAGTGATTTATTTATTTATTTGTCTGACAGCTCTTGCTCATTAGGCTTATTTATTTCATCTCTTGAATAGGCCTTATTTGATTTCTTTTTTATATTTTCAGAGACATTGATTTGAGAATTTGACAATTTTAATCAGGCCTACGATTGGATAAAATTTATTTGTCAGCTACTGTAATAATTATGTCGGCCCAGCCTATTTCTGGAAACTAAAATTACTAAAGTTAACAATAACGATAGTAGGCCTTGACCTACTAAGATACAAATAATTTTTAAGCAGATTTAGTCCAGTGATCTGAAGCCTGAGTAGACCCTACTCGTAACCGAAAGAGTGAGTAGAGAGTTTGTGAGATGTTGTCAAAAGACATCAAAAACCGAAAGATTTTGCATGCAGGTCGAATGCAGAAAGACAACTTTTAGAAAACAAACCTAGAAAAACATATATTAAAGGTCTATGTAAAACATGCGTCTGTCTATCTTAATTTAAAATATCCTAGATGTCTTTAGGCCTATATATGCCAATCGTCAAAACATTATCTATAGGCCTATATTCCAAAGTCGCCTTGTTGGTCAACAGTGAACACCAACATCCTTCACAGTGTTATTATGAAGGTAGATGAAGGTAGGAGTACGTTAAAAATAAAAAAAGTACGCCTAAGGTACGGGGTAGGCCTACTTGAGAGCTTGAATTTTAAAAAAGAGTTCGATAACCTTTTTTGCAAGATTTAGAACAACTGGTATCAAATCGAATCATTTTATTCAGACAAACATTATGATCCATATAGTGAGTTCGAGCATGAAAATATAATAAAATTTAGAAAAATTAAGTTTAACACCGCGTAGGCCTAAGTTTGCCAAGTTGTACAAAATTGCACTCTCACAGATACTATTTAGAACTATATACTAAATACCTACATAGTCAAAGACTATGTGCTGAACTGAAACCAGAAAACTGAAACTCGTGCCGAGTCTGAAACCATGACAGCAGCCCAGTGGGAGGAGTATTACCTGCAGCAGGAGAGGCGAGCTAAGTCTGCCCTAACTCGGTACACATTAATGTATCTCAGCAACCATTAACCAGACTACAAATGACGTCACCACACATAGTAATATATTGGCTCAACACATGACGACGAAGATGTGCTAAGAGTACGAGCTGGCGTTAAATGGACTTCAGTGGCAGAGAGAGATGACGGAGACAGATATCAGAACACGAGTCTGGGAGCAGGAGGAACACATCAGACCTAGCTACCACTACAACTACTCTAAATCTAGATGAGACAAGACTTGAACACAGGTCCTGCCCACCCAATGTGGAGCACGTGAGTGCATTCGTTAAGTCAGATCTCTATGATAAGGTGAATCAGCTTGAGGCGACTACACGGGCTACAGAGGACTATCTTAATCAGTCTAAACTAGATTTGGATTGCCTGCTACAGAACCTCCTCAGCTTTAACGTTGATTTCTACGCCAAGCATAACTCATTCAGCATAGAGCGGCAGTGCTTAGAGATCAGAGACAAGCTTGAGACGCCTCACCCTCTCACTGCCAATGCAGAAAGGAACCAATCAATGCTAACGTCCGGTTCCTCACCCCAAGGTGATTCCAGGGACGTCATCGAACTACAATATTGTTGTTTACAATATTTATTTGTAAACATTCTCTTTTACTAACATTTTAGGAGTATCAGTAATCAAAGTATAGAATCAGAGCATAGGCCTATCGTTCTCAAACATTATAGGCCTACCTATGCAATGCCCAACACATTGATATTGTGAATAGCCTTATACAACGGAGTGCACTTGAAGAAATGTTATATGCAGCAGATTACTACTGCCCATACTAGATATGAGCGTTTCTCCAGTCTAGTAGGCCTATAACAGCACTTAAATTAATTCAGAGCTTCCAAGCCTCTCATGTCTCATTTGCTTGAAGTGAATGATATATAATCAATATGCTATCTAAATACGAGTTCCTTGAATATTTCTGTCACAATAATAATAATTATAAAGGTTTAACGTCCGTTTGCTCATCCAAGGATGTATTCAGGGACGTCAATAGCCTTCTTTTTTGTTTACCAATAAAATCTACTTCTCTATGGTTTTCTTGTGTTTGTGTGGCAACGTCCGTTGTTTACCTGTAAATGTAATACGTTTTATTGGTAGGCTATAAATACATAGAATAAAAGAGAATGCCGTCATCCTGCTGTGTTAAAAACTGTTCAAATAGATATATCTGACTGGATCGGACATAAAGT
>JAQFZF010003865.1:0-11011 GCA_034695365.1 Enchytraeus norvegicus
TGATCGATTCTAATGTATGTACACATAATGAGTTTCTTTGTTAATTCACTCTTTATAAAGTGGATATTTCTGAGCAAGTATAAGCAATTGTTTATGTTGAAACCGTTAAAAGAAGGTTAGAATTATAGGCTTACCGTCAGCTGTCACATAACCTAATTCGGGCCACCATTTCAACTCAAATCTGGCCTGGCTAAAAGCAGCATCATGCAACATTACTTCTTGTTAACCTCGAACGAAGCTCATAGTGCTAAGCTTAAAGGAGCAGAAGAGAAAGAACTACGAGAACAAGCGAAGCAGGACGCTCTGCTCAGAGGATTCAAAGCAACAAGAGAATAAGGTAAGAAAGCAAAATCCTAAACGGATTGTCAAGAAGGCCGGCGAGTGTCAAGAAGGCCGGCTATTATAGGCCTACGAGTTCATTTCGGGGAAAAGAGAAATCCACCATAGACTGCACTGACTATAGAATCCACCACAGTCTGAGAACCCCATGTAGAACATGCGGGTATCTCTTTTTGATGGAAGCAGTGGTAGAAAGTGGATTCAGTGCCAACAATGCCAACATCCTGCTTATGGATCATGGCAACACAATCCTGACAGGGATTGAAAGAGAATGAGGGACCGAGTATAATCTTTTGCATTCAATGCAATGACATTGAATAGGAATAGATTTAGCTACTACCCCTTGGGACGTCCCTGACATTATCCTTCGATGAGAAAATGGACTTTAAACCTTTAAATATTATGTAAAGTTGAAATCAGTTCTGAAGACAAATCACCATCTTTATAAGAGAACTTGAATTATGAGTAAAGTGGTGATGCATTTTATTTCTATTCGTATGTTTCACACGTAACATAACATAACATCTAATGGGTCAGGAAGCATCAGATGCTTGTTTAAGATCCATATAATGGACAATGGAGAGCCAAGTAGATGACAACCACAAATCCTAGTTTCCATTCTTAGTTGCTGTCTTTGTGTTTTTATTTATTTTTAATCCACGACTAGTCATGCCTATGCCTTTTTGTAGCGCCAGTGGTGATGCACGATTAGCCTTCCATCTTCCAGGCACCGTTCCGCACCTGCGTTCCAGGGTGCCGGAGATATTTTGTTGTCTGATCTGGGAATCATTCCCACGCCACTTGCCGTCACTCGATTCTGAGGCAAACATGTTAACCGTTTCACCAATCCCCGTCGGCATAATTAATTAATCAATACGTTCCAAAATTTCAATTATAAATTGGAGGTCAAGCTATAATGTGACGAGATAGAAGCCTTTATTAGAACTCTATGTGCCTGTAATATATAAGGAAATCGGCGATTATAGTGATGTGGGTTTTCCGGAAAAATATTTTGCGGAAAATTTCCGTAAATTTTCCACGCAACCGGAAAAATATATTTATCTCTTAATGTCATTCTCAAGAAAACTTGGGTCTATCTATTGAATCAATATATACTGGATAAGATAGCTTAGTATGATGTTGACATATTGTGATTCATGTAAATTATAAAATTTAGTAATTCATAGAAAAATATTAGAAATTATCCAGAAAAATTCATCGAAAATTTTACCCCAAAAATGTGAAATTTTGCAGAAAATTATTCTGCCTAAGGTCACTGCTCACAAGTGAACATAATTAAAAGCTTTAAATACAGCTTAGTTTGATGTTCAAATGTTGTCATATATGTAAATTGTTATTTAGTAATTCATGGCAAAAATGTCGGAAATTTTGGGGGGAAATTTGTTGAAACTTTCCGAAATTTTTCGGAAAAATATGAAAATTTCCAGACAATTGTTCTGCCTAACATCACTATCGGCGAATCCTATGAAGTTTTAGTTCCCCTTAAAAAAATTATCGCTAATTAATTCTTAAAATCATAAATCAGTTACATTGATTCTTGATCCACTCGAAACAAAATTAATGTTTAACATAATAATATTCATAAAACATAACAGCTCTGATGTCCTAGAGTCAATTGCTTTTTGTATTGTATTATCTGCTGTTTTTGCTATTTCTAGTATTTACTTTTTCTCTGTAATTTTATATTGAATTTATGCGTTCTTGTAGAATAAAAATCTCAATTTCGGTCATGATTTATTTGACAAAGGTTTCATCAATATAATACCTGTAATTACAGTATGACGTTGTTATAATTGTTGGGATGTTATCTTTTAGTCATTGTTCCATCTGACGAGGGAAATAATATTAGTTATTGTTGCAGGTGATGTTTTTATAAAGTTAAGACCCTGATAAAATTATGAAGCGTAAGAAAATGAGAAACCGACGATGAGTCATTAAAGACTCATTATTATAATGAGCTATTTTCATGAATTAACCGCCATATTTGCTACGTCATCACTGCGATGTTATCTGTTCGCCCATTGGTCGCCTGCTGGATCAGTGGACGAAATGTCAAATGGTCGAGCATGTAACAAGTCACGTAACTGGGTGGTATACCTCCAAAAAATAGACACTCAATTATGAAAATAGCTCATTGTCCAGTTTTGCAGAGGTCTTGCCACATCAGTTGCGTATATATGGCAGACAAAGCTCATCGCCACTGTTAAGTTCTTAATAGTAATTTTTTAAATTTACTATTCGTATATTCGACAGGTGACAGGATGCATCTGTTTAAAAAGTTTGCCATTTCTTAGTTTCTGTTTTTTTAAATTTTATTTTATTCTCTCCATGATTCATCGTACCTTTGCCTTTTGAAAAGCGCACATGGCTAGTGCAGATACACGACGAACCTACCGGCACCAATTACACACCTGTGCCAAGGGTGCTGGCACTGCTGGGATAATTTGCTGACTGACGTGGGATTTGATCCTGCGTCACTTGATTTCCATCACTTTACATCAGAGCGAAAGTTAACATCCTTACGCTCGGCGCCATTACCCCATCGGCTTTATAATTATTATAATTATTTACTAGTACACTATAATAATAGTGAAAGTTTGACATCCGTTTCCTCATCCGGAGATGATATCTGGGACGTCAATATAAAATATTTAAAAGTTGTTGATTGATTGATTAAGCTACCTTTCTTTTGCTGCAGGTGATGTATTCATAAAGTTAAGAGACCGAGATGATCAGGGTTGGTGCACGGGGCGCAAGGACGGGCGTGTGGGCCTCTACCCAGACAACTACGTAGAAACCATCTGATCTTCTTCTTTTCTTCTTGTTCTTGTCATACCTGCTGATGAATTTATACAGTCATGTGAACACTTGGTAGCTCTGTCTGATATTATACTTGATGATGTTCAACTAGACAAGAAAAGTTATGCTCAAACGAATTTCTAATAAACATGACAGACGTCCCTGACATCATCCCTGGATGAGGAAACGGACAATAAAGCTTTATTTATTATTATTATTTTCAGAATTTAATTAACTATTTTATTGGATATCTGTTTCTGGAAAATCAGTCGGCGAATGCTTTCAAATTCACAGTACAAAAATTGGTATATAATATATATACTAAATTATAATTATCATGAAATAAATCTTCAACTTTTCTTGTCTATATGGCACTGTGTGCCAATGTAAATAGTTATTTAGAAAAATACTTTGAGAGACTTAATGGCTTTATGTTGTCCATAGATCTTAATAGGTAGATACTTGTGTGTAGTGTATATATATAAGTGCTCTCTTCAAGATATGTTCTTGTAGCATCGTTTAGATAATTTACTGTAGTGTCAAATTAAACTTAAGCGGTTTCCGTCAGGCATTGAATTCTGATCAATCAATTCATAGTCAAATATCATTATGTCATTAGTTTAATATCTTCGCTGGTTTACGCAGCAGCGTGGGTTTATATTTTAAAGTATTAAAAATGTATTCATGTACACGTATATGGCATCGCTTGCCTCAGGCCTGCTTATGCTTTAACCCACTGTAAATCTAAGTAGTCTCGGTCAGGCGTTGGACTCTGATCAGTCTGTTTAGAGTCCAATATCAAAATATTAAGATCCGGTTTTCGATAGCGAGGGTAGGAGACAACCTGATGTTGTCAACACATTTTACTTGTGTTAGCAAATGTACACCGTTGCCCAGCCAATCATTATAATTCCTTTCTATACTCAGCTCGACCAGTTTGCACAGTGTGTACAATATTCTGTATATTTTGTTTTCTTGCTAGTACTTGTATCAGCATTTATTAAGATTTTAACAGTAATGAAAGCCGGAAGGGCAGGCCCTATCCCTTTGAAAGTTGAGTCAATTTGGTCTTCACTGATTTCGTGCAATGAGCTTTACTATTCCAACAATGTTTAATAAAAGTATTGTCCAAAATTGTTTCTGATTGTAAGGTAATTAAGGTTAATATTACATGTTTGTGATGGGCATTGGTATAGCAAAGTGAGAAATCTAGTTGTCATACCTTTATTTAGAGTGTAACATATTTATTTTATGCCGTTCGAGCAGCAATTTCTTGAATTTTACCTTTTTATTATGTAGCGTCAAGTTCAACACTGAGATCTTAAAACCTTGCCATATTTTATAAAGAGTGTGAAGATGCATTTTGCCCCAAAAGATCTGTTTATAAGCTTACAAAACAAATAATGCTGATTATATAATAATTTTTAAATCTCCACTTTCTTTCTTTTTGCTAAATTCTCGGTAATATAACATGATAAAATCTATAGAGATGATACGAATTAAACCTATAAAATTTAGTCCTATAGAAATGATAAGAATTTATTATACTACTTGATCTGCAAAACTGTATTTATATCAAATGCATTTATTCATAATACTATATCGTATTTATTCACTCCATTGTGACTCCAGACTATACATTTGCAAGTATATTCCAGTAGTGTTGAATAGCTTGTAGTTTAATATTCTGCTTGAGACGTCCCTGACTGCCATAGGTGAGGAAGTGGACGTTAAATCTTCATGGTATTGTATATACTTTTTGCATAGCGTGTTAGTTTTATGGTGCGCTTGTTAATTTGTTTGGTTTGATTGTGTAGTGTTTAGAATTGTTATTAACTATCATGTCCTGTGAACCACAATGCTTTTCAGTGTTTGTGCTTATTAATTAGCAATTACTTTGTGCCATAGTTTATTATTGACACAATAGTATTGCGTAATTGTGAGCTATTTGCCTTTTGTGGCTATTATCACCACATTACTTTGCTCTTTATTTAGACTCAGTTCTTCTGAATAGAGTTGCAATGTGGGACAAAATAAATGTCGGTGGGTTAAATATATTTATAATATTTTGATGTAAATCTATAGCATTAATTATTAATTTTTAATCTTAAAGCAAATAGATAAATTAACAATTCCAAATATTATCTGAATGTATTATAATTATTAGCATTTTTTGTTCTCATTCCATGTTAAAGCTTTTCTGGAATATTTCACCTCAACCTATTTAATCTTTAGATTTACTGGTTTATTTTTTTTGTTGCTTGTTAGTTTTTGCTTGATATCAAATCCCACTCAAGTCGTTTAGTTTTCTGTTTGTTTGAGTTAATTATTTGCTCTAGATTCTGGACATATCATGTTTTTCTTTGTAGTCCAATAATTATGTATCGGTACGGTATGGTCAAGTTAGGGATCTATAAGATTAAATAATATTGCAGATATGAAGCGGTAGGCAAAGATTGATGTTAATATGAAATCTTTACTAAAGCTGCGCGTAGTGTTAAGCATTGTATCTTTTAAAAGAGATTTAGTTGTGCATTTATCAAGCGTTTATTTTTGTCTCAAGTCGATATTTATGTGTACGTCATTTAAGTCTTTTAATTGCTTTGACAAGTGGCTTCTGATACCGTAATATATATCAATATATATGATAATATACAGTCTATAAATTTGATATTCAATAGTTATTAATTTTGATTTGCGTAGAATTAAGATCAGTTTATGTCATTGAATGTCAGCCTAGAGATGACATTCGATTGCTATGGGTTAGAAAAAACAGAAGTCATGATATTTGATGTTATAAAATTCGGGTTTAAAGGCTCAGTCGAACGTTATTTGAATGCTGTACTATAGAGAACATGAGGGCAATAAAAATATAAGAAATGAAAATTAAATTCTATGGTTGCTTGAAAAAATCTTCATAGACGCTGTGTCAAAGCGAGATGATTAACGTTTGTCTCTGATGGATATATTTATTACCTCGGTACACACAGGACAGAGCGCACGTTTTTAAGCCCACAGGATTATATAGTGCAATGTATTACAGGCCAAAATTAATTGTAAGCTCTTATAAACCTATTATATATAAACTTATAGTCTTATAAACCCTCTTGTTTACCTCCCAGTAATACCGTTACAGAATTTGTTCATGTTACAGTAATTGTAGGCTTTTCTGGATTTTTGGTGA
Organism: Enchytraeus norvegicus; assembly: GCA_034695365.1. Lineage (NCBI taxonomy): Eukaryota > Metazoa > Annelida > Clitellata > Enchytraeida > Enchytraeidae > Enchytraeus > Enchytraeus norvegicus. Next base: position 6,344 of record JAQFZF010003865.1, read on the forward strand.
TTCAATCTTTATTGGAGTAGACATGATGGTGTTAGTTCGGTGCTGTGTAGACTGTTCTCTAAACATTCTGTCGTTGTTCTGTAAATTGTGATGTTTCTGAAAGTTGAACAAGTATTTTTTATAAATTACCAGAGTGGGCTCGGGAAAACTGAGAATGTACTTGACAACCGTTGCTTCTGTTGTAGATAACAACTGAAAATCAATCAATCAATCAGTTGCAATTTAACGTCGATTTTATATCAGGATGTCACTAGAAATTGATATAGCCGTTGGGCGAAACTAACTTTAAATGGGGCTTTAGCCTTTCTATCTATCTATCCAGTGCTCTGCCACGTGGCAAGTCCAAGACTAAAAATTCATACACACAATCAGTATCTCGCTCTTTAGTGAGCACACCATCGACAATCCCAAGAAGTCCGTCTCATCACAAAAACTTGGCCTTTTCCACACCTAAATGATGCCTTTGTTCAAGGAAAATATAGGTTTCTAAGATGGTTTTTCATTGTAACTGCGTTGTATCTTACTCAGTATCTGCGTTAGTCGGCTTTACAAAACACGTGCAGTTATCGGTTGGATTATTCTCAAATATCCCGGACCCAACACGGGAACTTTAACCTTTAAGAAACAATATAAGAAGCTCTGTGTTAAAGGCAAAATCTAAGTTGTCAAGGTCTTGAAACGGTCATAATGTAGGTATTGGATCACATTAGATCACAACAGATGGGTGAATGATGATTTTGCAAACAAAATGATAAATGCTAAAGGTTATGCTTATGTAATTACTGATTAGTAGTGATTCTTTGATAATATTACAGCTCTTTAACAGGTGTGACAGTATAAATATTTTCATGATTTTTATGAGTCAACCTATTGGTTACAAATGTAGCATTTGGAGTAGCCTAGTTCCCATTCCCAATGTATTGCATATCAGTGCTTATAATATATTAGTCACACTTATTAAATGAATTGATCTCTCTATGGATTCTAATACTTTAATATATTCCAAGTCAATTCTACTTAATATTATTATTATACTTTTACATGTCTATAGAAGTAGCCTCATAACAATATGATAAACGTCTGTGTCGCCAAGGCCTCAGCACGCATGACTACGAAGTGCAATATAGTCTTCTTTTGGTTCTCCTGATGGACTTTTGACTTTGTTTACAACTTTGAAAGTTTTCAACTGAGAATAAAACTGTCTAGATATTGTCTTGATCATAAAATAAGTATTGAGAGCATTTTACAATCTCACTGGTAAGATATTCATGATTGCAAGTAATATTGAGAAGTAATATTGAGTAATATACATATTAAGATATTAAGAGTGTTGCTGTATCGACATCATTTGTTTGTGATAAGATATGTATTTCCATTATTTCCATTCCAATATAAATAATATATGATTGTATATTATTTCAACGCTGCCTGGATTGTTGGTTGGTTACCGATCAAGTGTCCATATAGCTTTGGTCACCTCATATGAACATACGCAGTTGTCGGTGGATTCAATTCACAATTGATACTACATATATTTTCTATTATTTCTGGAAACCCCGAGTTTATAAAACAAAATAAGAAACAGTGAGATAATATGTAACATTATGTATTTTATGCTGTGTATCTCATAAACATAGCCTATCATAGGCCACTATCGATATGAAAGCCTAGAACTTTGCTCGTTACGGTGTATTGAGTTTGAATTAACGACTTATTACAACGTAGCCGTTGCATCTACCATTGTTGCCAAATCCAACCAAAGCAGTAGGCCTATAATCCCTTTCATTGAAAATTCTAATTACGGCTTCAGTCTGTTACAGCAATATAATGCCAATAATTAATTGTACCAGTATCAATATACATGTATATATGATTTTTTCGTTATTTTGCAGTTTTGTTATAAATGTGCAAATAAAAATTGTTAGCAAAATTCATATCATTGTTATAGTTGTATCGTTTGGATATGTTAGCTTGAGCACATTTAATATCTCACCATTATAATTGTCTAATCTTTGATTAACCCTAATTACTAAGACTTGGAAAACATTATTTAAGAGAAATTATGTTTTAGTTTATAGTTTAAATGTTAAAACATCTTTGACATCATTCATGGGTGAAGAAACTGGCATTAAATTAGTATGGAATCGATGCTGATTTGGGATTCATATCTATCATAGGTGACGCTTTATTTACTTATTTTATAATTATTGATATCAGGCTATTTATTTCATGTGGTTAATATTCCAGTCTCTAAACCCTATGTGATAGATAAGTACACATTAGTTGCTTAATATGGTTGATTTTTCTATGCAAGCTTTTGTACCATGTGTCTTGTATTGTAGAATATTAGTGCTATGTTCTGCATGGGTTAAGTATGGCTAGTAAAAATCATGTGTAGTATTCGTGCAATGTATTATATACATTAAGTGCACATTTTGAGTCATTTAGTGAAGTGGTTAGCACTCTCGGATTACATTCTACAGGTGTGTGGCCTAAGTTCTGGTTCAGTCGAGCATGTGCGATTGTGCGTTCAACGTGTTGATTTAAGATGCATTTGGCATTAGATAACCCTTCATTTCTTACCGAATTGAAGTAAGATCTCTTGTTACGTCCCTGACAACTGAAAACTGTCCCTGAGAAACTGGACGCTAAATCCTCATTGATTGATTGATTGTTGTGAAGCACTTTACAGCCGACTCTGAATGTATCCTTCGATGCGGAAACAGAGGTTAACTTAGCTTTACAGCCTAGCATTTACTGAGCTTACTTTACTTTGCATAAGCTTACTTTACTTAACTGCTGCATTCTTGTGATTTAATTCAGACCATGTCTAGAAAGAAATTAACAGGTTTCAACGATTTCTCTGATAAAATAGTCTCGTCAGCAAAACACTGCAGTGCAAGTGGGATGTTGCTGATTAGTAACCCAAATTTAACTTTGGAGCATAACTTTGATTTACAGTATTCAACGAATTTGGAGTTTTGCCACAATATCTACACTAGTCTTTGAAATTATTGCACTATATTTACGTCCAGTTGCAAGATAATAATGTTATGAGATTCGCTTTTTTGATATACGTGTTAGCTTAGTGTTTAATATGTGCTGACTATATTAGCTGTAGATATTCAAGTGACGTCGTTCACTCTTATTCCAATATCAACATTTTGTCCGAGGTGTTGTGTACATTGAAGCCGTGCATTCCGTATTAAAATATTGTTCACTAGCGTATTTATAGTCTTGCCTTTATTCATGATATAGAAGGGCTCCGGCAGACGAAAGAATAGACCAGCCGAAAGCTGCATGTGTTTCATAGAAGCCGACTAACACTGTCACTGAGGGACCCACCTCGGAAGACAAAATTATCTCAAAGAAAATATGGCATACAGTTGGGAGTCATGGACCTGCCATTAAGCAGTGCACTGAGAGTGAGAGAAAGATACAGTAAAAACACAACAGGATATCGATGGACAAATGCAGGAACTTGGCCATACAATTGTGAAGGCTTAAACAAGAAAATCTGAAGAAATAAATTTCATAGATACAACCTCTAAGTAGACAGACCTATCTTATGAAGCACTGATTTCAAAACATAAGAATTGTCAACTTGCTTCACACATAAAATCGTCAGCTATAAATCGGTATAAAAGAGAAAACTGCTCAAAAGTAGATGACATAATACTGTATTGCTGTTAAGCAACTTCAAACATCATACACACATTTAATATTCTTCATAAATATTATGAATATTCTGAATTAGAAAGCAATCAGTGTTCTCTCTAAATTAGCAAATTTAACAAATGAGCAAGATTCAACATTGACTTGAATATGCCGAGTCTTCATCAACACAGATTATAATTAGCTTCGACCTTGAAGTCGCCATGAATCAACGAAGAACAACCCGCGACTACAATCAATTCCTACATTAATGTCCCTGATATTTGTCAGATGATGAAACCGACGTTAAATCCACATTGTATTGTATACACTGGCATCATTAAGTGTGATAACATGAATTATTTGATTTCAACGAAGCTATCTATAGCATGTATTGAATTTCTCTCATTTAACACTATACATATATTTATGGCACTGAGCACTCGAACCAAAATAGGGTCGAGAGAACATGCAAATTCATATAATATCTATAGAGCTTCATTTATGGAATTAGTACTACAAAAACTTATATCATAAAAATATATCATTTATATTTTATTTTTTACATTTAAATGTTACACACAGTTCTACAAAGAACACAGTTGTGCATAAACTGATGAAGTCCTATTAATATTCCACAGATGTCAATCATGTCACAAAGGTAGTCCCATAGGCACAGGGCTCTGTAGGTAGGACATAACCACTGCTGAGATAGACAACCTGAAACAATAACACAATACAATGTTAGCGACATCGGTAGAGTGTTCGTCTCAGAAGCAAGTGATCCGGCTTCGAATTCCAGGTCAGTTGACAAAAATAAAAACTCCAGGGAGTCTGGTAAGTTTGTCGACAGCAGCTGGTCACGCATGTTATCAAAAGGTAGAAGGTACCATTAATTATATTATGGATTGACAAAAATAGCAAAACACATAAACAGCAACTAGGAAAGAAAATTGGCACTAGCGATGGGTGTTCTATTATGAGATCAGTGGCGTCTAACCCCCCCCCCCGGGT
>JAQFZF010003866.1:0-11010 GCA_034695365.1 Enchytraeus norvegicus
AGACTTCATCCAGAACGTCAACGTCCACACATGTCAACATAACAACGCCATCTTTTCCAGAGAGGTCACCGGAAGGAATTCCTGAGGTCAAGTGACTCTATGGAACGTAACGGGAGCTAGGGCTCTCCTGCTCCACGTTACAGTATGTTTTGTATCGTCATGACCGATTTCCACCAAGAATAAGCAAATATTGCAATTATATTATGACTATTAGATCTATAGGACTATATTAAAGTGAATTATGGTACTCTAATATGTTGCAATGCAAAACAATACAATGAGATTTAACGTCCGGTTTGTCCGATTCCGGTTGTATTCGCGATGTCAAGGACGAATACATAAAATTCTATAAAAATACATAAAATCCTAGAGTATTACAAAATATAACGGATTATACCTGCATGCATGGCAAAGTTAACGAAGCCAAGGTCATTCTTTTCTCTTGAAGCACTATAGTCTGGAACATTCTTCCTGCGATATAAATATAATGAATAAAGGCTAAAAGGCTAAAGCCGCACTTAACGTCAGTTTCGGGGCCCGAAGGCTACATCAGTGACGGGAGACCTAGGATTCGAACGCAGACCTATTGATCTGCAGTCCAGTCACAGAGTAGAATAAACAGGTAGCAACTGATAGGCCTGTCTACAATTCTACAATATAGACCTAAAATATTTTGTGATCAGGACTAATCACCTTTGCACATTGAATTTGGTGGAAAATTTGCACATTGAATTGAATTGCACGTTGAATTGCATTGCAAATTGAATTGAATTGCACATTGAATGCATATTGAATTGCATTGCAAATTGAATTGTACATCGAATTTGCATATTGAATTTACTTACTTGCACATTGAATTTTATGGAAAATTATATTACACTTAGGCAAGGACATTCACAAAGGTCGGGCTGATGTGGACCAATGCGGACAAGGAGGGGAGAGGGTTTATCAGTTTATGAGGTCGGTGCGGTCATCCGTAAAACCGAATTGACATCTTTAGTTGTCCAAAAATGTTGTCGGCGCAAGCGATTATTTTGTTAGATTGGCTACATCTAACATTCAACTTGTGTGCGTTTTTGTTCTAAAAAATAGGTACAAAATTAATCAAAAAAGTCATCTCAAATTTTCTGATCCCCCACCCCCAATGATAACACAACAGATAACAGATAAATTTATTAGTGGCAGATTTAGGTCCAGCTGCATGGGGGTGAAGTGAATTTCAAGGGGATACCTTAGTACCAAATCTGAAAAAAAATATTGCGGGCGAAGAGCGCAGCATTTTTTTAGTCACAAAAAATTCACTATTTTGCCATTTTCAGTAAGCGAATATTTACACATTTTCTTCTTGTTCATCACCAAAATGTGTGTAAGCCTACAGCACATGCTGTATTCAAATGATGGTAAGCCTATGCCACTAATAACTTCTTATAATATTAGGCCTATAGTGAAAATTTGAGGGGGTCAAGAGTGCAAATGTATACACTGTATGTGCATTCAACATATATGCCAGGGTTGAGATAATTTAAATCAACCGTTTTAAATCATTGATTTAAATCGATTTAAATTGAGATTTAAATCAAGAATAAAAATCATTGATTTAAATCAAGACTATAATTTGTGATTTAAATAGTGAATTTAAATTATTTTGAAATAATATACAGACAAAATTCACAATTTTGAGTAATGGCGTATTTGATTGAAAAACAGTCTTCAAATAGAGACCTACTGATAGCAGTTGAATTCATAATATAATTCATGTCACATTATACCAAGTTTAATGAATGCCACCTAGTGAATATAATTGTACAAAAAAAATTAGCTGTCTTCTTGGCTTCTTAGATATCAAATTCTTAAAATCATAAAATGTAAATATAAATAAAGTTTTTCTTAATGAAATTGATTGTTTTAATTTCATATACTTGGATAAGAAGCCCATAAAAAGTTACAAACTGACAAATTGTCATCAGGATGATAAAGTATTTCAATTTAAAATTTAAATCAAATTTAAGATTTTAATATGATTTTAATCATATATAATCAAAATTAGCGATTTAAATGATCATTTAAATCAAATTTTAAAATTCTGTAACATTATAATGACTAAATTTACAAAAGTAGTGGTGAATTTAGTTGAAAAATAGTCCGAATCAATTTAAATAAATTCGATTTACATCCAAAAAATCCAAAAATCTGGCATTATCTTAAAAAATTACGAAACTGAAGAGTTTTCTACAACAGGGGGTGCTAGACATAGTGGCCAATATGGGATATCTTGATCTTTCTTCTGGTTCTTTAAAATGAGCCCTCTTTCAAAGCCGAATTATGTGAAATTTACCAATGACATGGAACAATCAATTCTAGCCAACATCACCAAATTTAGATCGGATATCGAAACTTGGGATGATTTCATCGTATGAGGATGATTTCTATGTATATCCCACTAACTTTTATATATACTAAGTGATCCAGAAAAGATACTTGAGAGATCCCACTCCAAATTTCTCAGAAAATGTTTATAATATCGCTGGCTTTATTTGAGAATTTTTCAGATTTAAAAAAATCGAGTTGAGGACAAGGTCAAGGTCAGAATTTTTATGTTTGACTTTTTATTTCAAAATAGAAACTTTAAGGACATTAGAATATACTTTTAAACAGAGCTTTCAATTAGCTAAAGAACGACACCAAGATCATCTTCCTAGATATTATGGAAGATTAAACAATCTAAGTTTAGAGGTCCCAACAAAATTTGGGCCTCGGATCAAATTTTGGCAGCCCGTATCTCGAAAAACTCAACCAAAAAATAAAAGAAATTGGGCTTTAATGTATCTTATTTGGTACAATAAGTGTACAAAATTTCAAGTAAATCCGTGTCGGTCATGTCAGCGACTATTTAAAATTCAGTTGAATTGACACAGAATTACTTATAAACAAAATTCAGCAGCATCTCCAAGGACAGGATTCTCTACTGGCAACGCGGTTTGGATATATGCCCCAATCAGATGCCTGAGGCATTGTCTGAATGCATAGCGTAGCTCTCGTCTCGTTTTCTCTTTTCTTCAATTTGGACACTGTCAAACGTGTTCCAAATTTCTAAATTTCAAGAATTTCAGAATTTTCAAGAAAGCAGTTATTTTCAGGATATCTAGAGGAGGAGAGGGGTTTTAACATCCAACCTCCAAATTGGTCAAAAAATATACAAAAATAAAAAGTTACAGAGTTTCTACGATAAATCGACAACAAAACAAATTAACAAAGCCTATTCAGATAGCAGTGGCACAAGAATGGATCGGGTAGCATAGTCCGGAGTTAAAAAGCTAAGCTGTAAAGCTAAGTTTAACGTCTGTTTCCGTACCCAGGGATACTGTCAGAGAAGGACCCGGCTGGGATTCGAACACATGACCTCCTGCTTATCAGGCAGGCTTGCTATCAACTCGGCCAACCAACCGGGACAAGAAGGATGAAACTCACCTGACCATAATCATCTTGATCACCATGTCTGGGTGCCATACTTGAGCAGCGAGTACGTGTTCATTTGAAACCAACCAACAAGGTTGGACTGAAGACAAAAAGAGCCAATCTGGGAAGACTTTCCACAAGAGGCCATCGACCTGGTTGCGCTAGCATTCCTGAAGAGGGTACTTGCGTGCGTTCACAAGGATGGCGATCACTTTGAAGACCTACTCAAATTAAATCTGTACCATCTATATTAGGCTCTTTTCAAGGCCCAAAAATAATGAAATAGTAATGAATGCCTGTTGAATAAGCTTTGTTACATTTTTTTTCGATTTTTTCGTAGAAACTCTGGAACTTTTTTATTTAGAAATATTTTCTGACCAAATTTCGACAGAATTGTCAGAATTAGATATTGTCAGAATTCTTCCTCTACATATCTTGAAAGTATTTTTTTAATCTTGAGTTTTGACAAAACTATTGAGATTTCACAAGGGGGTGTTACGGTATTTTTTGCCTCCCCCAGTAAATCTATCAATGTCTAATTTAACGTCCATTTCATCATCTAATGACAACATCAGGGACGTGATGTGATATATATGCATGGGATAGGCTTAGGGTCCATGGTTAGAGCTAGGGCGAGGGTCTGGGTTAGGGTTTGGATTAGGGTTAGGCTTAACAATACCCATAACCCGAACACCTAACTTTACTTTTACCAAATTTTTGTACTCTTAAAAGGCTAAAAAAGGCTGAAGTCGAAGTTAACGTCAGTTTCATCTCTCGAAAGGGATATCAGTGACGTGCGAGCCTCAGATTCAAACCCCGCACATACTGATCCCTAGTCGGAAACCTTACCGATGTAGCTACTGGCTCCTGCCAGTAGCTACATCGGTAAGGTTTGTAGCTACTGGCTCCTGCCAGTAGCTACATCGGTAAAGCTTAGCAGTGTTGTTATGTATTTTAATTACTTGTATTTAAAATACTACCCTAAATACTTGTATTTTAAATACTTTGGTGTGTAGGTATTGAGAAGAAGTATTTTAAATACTTTATGGAAGCATTTAGTATTTAGAATCTCTTCATCTAAATACTTTTTTCATAATACTTTTACATATTATCACATTGCTTTCCATACCAGAAACATTGAGTAAAACAGTAAACTAAACAAGATTAAATGGCTACACACTCTAGATGATTTGAATATATAACTTTGAATGATAGAACGACTTTTGAAGCATAACAATATCATAGCTCGCCAAGAATCGGCAACGACCACACATTTTGACTATACGGATGATAATTGTGAAGCAGGGAATGTTTAGAAGCAATGTCTCCGGAGTAAATGTTGAATGTTTGCTTTTCTTGGATATCAGTTGAGTATTAGTGTTGAATATTAGTGTCGCTACTCCGCTGTGAACACCATTTGCAGTAACCTGAATGCGTCCTGTCAATTCCCGGTCGAGTCAATCAAAAAGTAAAATCTCAGATGAAGCTTACACTGGCCAACAAAGATCTCCATCCTTTCGTTGGTTGGTAAATTGAAACAACTAGTGCGTAGTTGGACACTGGAACAGAAGATTACGACGGTAAACACGTACGGATCTGGAGTATGGTAGTATGGGATCAAACTGGGGCTGGCGACCTTGCCGTCAGATTAATGACTTTGTCACTTGTGTGCTGCAATTGCTTAGAAACGGAATCAGCTTCGAAACCGTGGGGTCAATTCTGGCCAATTTTGTAGGCCTACCATTACCTCAACCTTTAAACGCGGTTTATATCTTCCGCTCCAGTGGAGAGTCTTTTCTAAAGGACCATTGATTGCAGGACATGATAATGAACATCTTCTTGCTGACTAGTCTTAATTATTTAGGTCTGTACAATACATAGGCCTATTAATGATATGCAGTACTTAGTTACTTTTGCTGCAATATAAATCTTACAAAATCCTTTTACTTTGTCCCTGTACGCCTAAAGCTATGTATCTACTACTATATATCGAACATGTAGGAAAAATAGCTGCTAAAATTGTAGTTTGTTTCATAGAGCCCACTAAAAAAGTATTTAGTATTTAAAATACTTCAAATGAGTAAAGTATTTAGTATTTAGTATTTAAATTACTTATGCGGTATGGTATTTAGAACTAGTATTTTAAATACTTTTAGAGTATTTAGTATTTAAGTATTTTAAATACTTTTGAAAAGTATTTGATAAAAACTGCTATTTTACTAGGTTTTTCATACATTTCACAAAATACAAAATAGTAATTTTTCACTTAGCAAAATCCAAAAATAGATACTATTTCCTGCAAAAATTAGTCCATTTTGTACTTATTTTAATCAATTTTTAAAAATTGCCGGCTTCTATAAATTTACCATTAAATTATCTTTACATTACAGCAAGCATTCAAAAGAATTCTGGTACTGTAGGCCTAAGCCTACACTGTCTCATATGATTGAGTGGATGTAAATCTTATTTAGATGTTTTAATTGATTGTTTTTCGATTGTGTTATTGAGTATCTGAATCTTTCATATCAAAGAATGTAAGCTATCCAGGAGCTCACTGCGATATTGACTATATTCCTGTCATATGCAACATAAAAGCAAAACTAAACAAATTTAAACAGACCAACATCAAAACAAAACTAGATCTTGATAAACTAAGTTCATCATCATAAATTCAAGTAAACTACATAATCGAAGTGAGAAATAGATGTGATGCCTTATCTCCAGACGAAGATACATCAGCATGGAATATATTCAGGGAACCTCTGTTAGAAACGGCCATCAATTTACCGTATTACCTAAACTCTCTCAGAGAAGTAAAAGCAAATGGAAAACAGAAGAGATATTAAATCTCATGAAAGAAATACAAACAATAAATGAGAGAGACAGCACCGAATACAAAGCTGTGAATAAAGTAATCAAGAAGAAATGTGAAAAAACAAAGGAGTATTGGATTAATGCCAATTGTAAAGAAATTGAAAACCTAAACAATAATAACTCAAAATTGATGCACAAGAAAATTACAGAATTAACAAGACATACAACTTGCACCTCAGGAGACTGTATCAAGGGAAAACACGGAACAGTACTGATGGAGAAAGATCAGATATTACAAAGATAGACGGAATATATACAAGAGCTATTTGAAATCGAGGTGATTTACTGCAAATACGGAAAGACATTGACGGACCTAGTATATTAAAGGATGAAGTGAGGTTTGCAATATATCTTATGAAATGTAATAAGGCATGTGAACACGACAATATATTTGCAGAATCATTACATAGAACAATATGTCTAATGAGTGTTGTGCTTAAAGTCATGCTCCGTTTTAATGCAAAGAATGAGGAAAATAATCAGACCAGAGATAAACAACACACAATGCGGTTTCATGAATGATACAGAAACAAGGAATGCTATATTTATATTGAGGCATGTCTGCGAAATAGAAGTGAAAAAAGACCTCTACTTGTGCTTCATTGATTTTAACAAGGCATTTGATAGAGTTCGACACAGCAGACTACTCAATATGCTACAAGATTTGGATTTAGACGGAAAGATATACGGCTTGTTAGAAACTTGTATTGGGATCAATCTGCTGCAATAAGATATCAAAACGAAATGGAGAATTTACGAGTACAAAAAGGGGAGTCAGATAAGGATGCTTACTATCACCAGATTTATTTAACCTATACAGTGAAAACATTATGATACACCTCGATGGTATAGGCAGGTTGATAGTTGGTGGATACACTTTAAATGACTGACTTTAAATAGGCAGACGATATTGTACTTATTGTACAGTCTAAAGAGAAACTACAGGAAATGCTGAACATTATAGATATACATAAATACACAGTGCAGTGGTCCCAGCAGATTGTGAAAAAAATATATAGGACATCCCCAAAAAATATAGGACACACAATTCAAAATATAGGACATTATACGACATTACGAAGAATTTTGTAATGTAGTGCAATGGAAATAAGCCCCAACCTCGTTTATTTCAGTGAAAAGTAAAACTAAATAGTGATGTTAATACCGGATTTTTCCTCAAACCCGTTTTCGATTGTATAAAACTGGTATTCGATTCGATTACCTGTTTTCTTTGCTGGCAAAGAGATATATTAATAGAGCCTACACATTTTACACAATGCAGGCTCTAATTCCCTGTATTAAAATCATTTATACTGCCCGAAGTTCTTAAGCTCTAGTCTGACATTACACTCATAAAATAAAATAATTATGTCAGCAAATGGGGATTTTTGCCTTGGACCTGCCATCTGGCAGAGCACCCATATTATGTAATTACTGTCTTATAAATATATATACACTCATAACACTCGAAAATACTCAACTTTTGGAAATTTCATTGAAATTTGTAATTAAATATATAACAAGAATAATACGCTCAAAAACCTTTTTAAGAGAAGTTAATTATATATTATTATTAGAGAATGGATCTAATAGTTTAATCTGACAAATGTGTTATAATATAGGCCCAACTTGATTGCTAAGGGCTAACATAACAGTGACTGCTCTATCTGCTGTCATCGTCTTTGCGCTTGTCACATCTTACTGTGCCCTAACACCAAATCCGGTATTCGGTTTCGAAAACACAGAACCGGTATTCGGTTTAAAAATTGAATACCGGTTTACCGGATTCGTTTAACATCCCTAAAACCAAACTCAAATTTTACTCATTGCAATCGGCGAATACAGCAACAAAAGTACAGGATACAGGTCTACTGTAATTTTGCATTGCTGATGTCTCTGATGTCATTGTCAGATGATGAAATGGATGCTAAATTCGCATTCATGTTTTAATTATGCTTAGACTTATTCATCTTCTTCAAAATCTAAAAAATAGCAAGAGAGAGTAGCCTGTAAAAAAGTTGTCGCTCACAACACTTTGAATAAAGCTAAGAAATACTGCGAGCGGAACGAGGCAATTTTTTTAACCCAGTTAATTTTTCACAATTCACACACTAAAAGAATCATCAGCTTGAAAATATAGGAAATATAGAACAATTTATGTAAAACATAGGAGAAGCCAAAAATATAGGACAATACAGAACATTTTTTTAAAATATAGGAATTGTAGGATTTATAGGACAGCTGCGAGCACTGACAGTGAAGAAAATGGCCTGTCCATTAACCTAGAGAAACCAGAATGTATAGTGTCAGTAAATACAGAAACGTAATAGATTGCGGAATAACACTGAAAGGAAACTCAATAAAGCTGGCGGAAAATATTAAGTACTTAGGTACTTGGATAACTAATGACGGAAAATGTGACAAGGAAATAACGGCCAGAATTGCCATGGACAAGGATACAATCTACGAACTAACTAACAGCTTCCATAATCACAATATACAACTAAGCACGAAAGTGGATGTACTCAACACATATGCATATTCAATTCTACTCTATGTTAGTGAATGTTGGACTCTGTCGACAGCTATGACCAAAAGTTTGGAAACTGTTGAAATGTGGTTCTATAGAAAAATGTTGCGCATCTCTTACACAAGACATATTACAAATGAAGAAACTTGTTTTAAATAGGATGGTAACAAAAAGAAATATATTAAATACTGTGCAGAATAGACAGATGAGTTTCTTGGGTCATGTTCTAAGGAATAAAGAAATAGAAATCTTAATCATAAGCAAAAAAATTGAAGGAAAGCATTGCAAAGGAAGAAAAAGAATTACCTATACAACGAGTCTCAGTGAATGGATGAGCACTTAAGAAGTAGAAATAATTAGATTTGCTGGAGACAGAGATATTTGGAAAACCATGACCATCAAAGCTGGGAACCGGCAGGACACATGAAAGAAAAGGAATTAATTGTTTGACATAGTGGACTATGTGTGCTTTCTTTAGTTGATTGGAATATTACAGTAGTTAGTTGATATGTGTGCACTGTGCATGTATGGTGCAAGCCTACATGTATTGTACTTTTATTTTTGTTTGTTACTAATCCTGTCTTTGTACGAATAAAGAGGTACAGTAACAATAACAATTTGTAGGATTTCTGTGGCTGGGATCCACTCATGTTCTTTCGTTCATGAGGATTTGCCATTTCCAGGACTGTAAGGACTCTTGAAACCTTTTCTGTTTTCCCTCCTCACTATGTTGGGCGTGTCCGTAATGGTCGACGGAGGATTAATAGCTGTTTAGGCAGAAAGACAAGGTTTCCTGCGGTTAGATCCACAAGGGACGTGATGACCGTCTGATGATGATAACAATTACTTTTTTTGTAACCATGTTTATGGAAATCAAATCGTTAGGCCTACGCTCTTATTAATTTACAAACCAATGGGCCCCCGTCATCAAGATTCTTGGATTATTCATCACAATAGTAGAATACAGTCAAATCTAGGGCAGTGTTATATAAGCTTATATATACTAATAGTTAAAATTTATTAATTTACTTCACAAACGTTGCCGCATTACCTATTCTAAGAAAAAATTAATAATACACACTTTCCAATTTCTGGTCCAATACAGTAAAAATTCCCTCATGGAACGAACTGGCGAGGGGGGGTATGGATGGGTGGGAAGGCCAACAAGCAGTGTTGTACAGGGCATATCCGTAAGGCAAAACTCTTAAAAACAGCATTTTGCACATTAAAATAAAAATTCGGAAATTTTAAATAATACACACTTTTGAGCTTTTTTAATAATACACACTTTGCATTTTAAGTGCACTTTCAGCTTTTAATAATAATAATACACACTTTTGTTAATAATACACGTTAGAATAGGCGATGCGTTGCCGTCAATTAACTTTGACAGGGTGATCAGTAGGGTGGTCCAAGACTATATGGAGAAAAAAAAAATTTTTGCTACAGGTCAGGGTACCCCCTCAGTTTGTTAGACCTATGACGTGTATCATTTAGGTAAATTTTCAACTTCCTCATCCAACTGGAAGACGGTGCTCATGGTCCAAACATATCTGCTGCATACAGTGTATGCCATGTATGGGCCATAATGGAAATTTCGTAATGAATCTCGCCAACGAAGCTAAATGTCTATCATAGCTGGCTGGCTGGTTTAATCTCATAACATCACTGTAGCTGTACAGTTCTGCATACCAGAGTCTAAGATAATTATTATAGAATAAAACATTAAAACATAGTAAATCTATAAAATCCAGTCTTCACGTGCCTTTCGGATACTCGTCGTCCACAACTATCATTTTTTTAAACTGCATCAATAGCAGACTGTTTTGTTGATTGATTTGGCACACTGGAACAGCCTTGCGGTTTGTCTCCACGACATGGAGAATAAATTGTTAATATTCATCGTCATCAGTGATGAGCTTGTGGAACTCTTCTAACAGTTTAACGCCTCGGTCAGCTGTGCAGTTGACAACTCGCAGTTGACGAACTCGCTCCTTGCCTTGTAAATAGTGGTCATTGTCACTCAAAGTTTCTGGTGGAATGCTCAGAAAAGAGTCTCCAATGTTCAAACGGGTAGGCAGCACTGCAATTCTGGTACTTGAGAAAACTCCAAGGCATGAATAGTCCCTAGGAATGGCTCTGATGGCTTA
>JAQFZF010003867.1:0-11008 GCA_034695365.1 Enchytraeus norvegicus
TTTCACATGGATCGGTTAACTGGTTACTAATTTATTGCAAATATAAAAAGGTGGTCACTTATAAAACTCACAGTGTAGATGTGTACAATGTACATTTCTGTTAGCGTAGTTATACATAACTACGCGTACATGTCTGTTCGCGTAGTCATACATGTTTGTACATGTCTGTAAGCGTAATTGTACAATGTACATGGTTGTATATGTGTGCATGCTTAGATGTACATGTGTGTATGCCTATATATAGATGAACATGTGTGTATGCTTAGATACACTTGTATGCATGCTTAGATGTGCATGTGTGTATTCCTATATATTTACAATTGTACATGTGTGTATGCTCAGATGTACATGTGTGTATGGTCAGATGTACATATGTGGATGCTTAGATGTACATATGTGTATGCTCAGATGTGCACGTGTGTATGCTCAGATGTGCACGTGTGTATGCTTAGATGCACACGTGTGTATGCTCAGATGTACATGTGTGTATGCTCAGATGTACAGGTGTGTATGCTTAGATGTACACGTGTGTATGCTCAGATGTATATGCTTAGATGTACACGTGTGTATGCTCAGATGTGTATGCTTAGATGTACACGTGTGTATGCTTAGATGTGTATGCTTAGATGTACACGTATGTATGCTCAGATGTACGGCCCCATCAGTGCAGAAGAGGAACGTGGCTATAGCTCGACTAAGGAACCCGGTCAACCTGGGCAGGACGAGCCAAGAGGTCTGGTTCATCGTCCTCATCGTCACACCCACCAAAGAGGTTAGGACACAGGACACACTCTCTTAACAAGGAAAATGGCACAAATATTGAGATGTATAAATATAATTATTGTATTACATGAGCCAATATAATAGCATACCACGGTTACGTTATATATTCGCTATTGATTATAATCATTGATCCTGTACTGACTGATATGCAGTGCCATGTCTCAACATGATTACCAGCAAACTAACAGAGCAATTTTAGCTTCATTGACAAACCAGGAGGATGATTGAATACTAGACATTACTAGAGAAAAGAAGTAGAAATTAAACGTTTGTATCCTCATCACAAACAAGTTAGTTTAGACGAGGCAAATATAGAGAAAAGTCAAACTTGACTAAGATTTGAACCGATGGTCCATTCGGTGTCCATACATATCAAGTTTAGCTATAGGACACTAAATGTTACAATGTCTTGAGGCCTGGTGGAAGTATCTCTGACTTCATCAGTGGTTGAAAGTGTCTTCGGGCTTATTCATAAAGCCACTAGGTGTGACATTCTCTGGTACACTGAATATTTAAGAATCTTAATTTCTTTATGCCCATATTTGACACATGAAATACGCAAATGTTTAAAGGGTAGTTTTGTTTCTGTTTTGAGTTTGTAAGCGACTGATGAGCGAATAATGTAAACGTGTAAACGTTTACACTTTGATTCCGTGAGCTAGAATCCCAGTCGAAATTCTAACTTAGGCCAGAACTAAAAATCGTTATTTATTATATGTTATTTCAGAAAGGAACGAAGAACGCTCTGGAGACTGGCAGAACGTTCTCGACTCTGTTCGCGGACATAGATCTGCGCATGCGCCTACTGGCGGCCAGGACGGAGGATGACTTCAAGAAGTTGCTTTGGGAGCACATGAAGGAGTTGGCGGAGGAGCAGATCACCATAGAGGAGAGGAAGACTTCAACGGCATCGGCTACGTTCCAGGTGGAAGATTTAGTGTGTTCCAATCAAAAATCGGTAATTGACTGACGATATTTTATAGTATTATGTTATTGGTTTGATCGAGATAAAGGTGTTATATCACATCCAAGTAGATTAGAGAATGCACAAATGACAACTAACTTCTCTGGAGATTTAACGTTGATGTCCCGGTCAGTGAAAACTGCAATTTAAGATTTAATGTGAATTATCTTGTAGTGTGTTCAACGTCACGCTCTGAAGCCAATGAGTTAACTTGAATCAAAATATCGACAAAATAATTATAACACATCTGAATTTGCTCTGTTATTGCTAGATGAAAAGACAACATTTACAGTTTTAGTCATCGGGAGTTCCATGTGGGAAAGCACTATTAAAACAACAGAATTTTACTAATTAATTTTTAAATGTAGAAAATTGATTTCAATAAAATAGTGTTTATTGAATTATGTATTGTTTTGTTCTATGTTATATTGTGGTACACAGAATTTTTTCCGTAGTATATTTAATTCAATATAAATAAAAATAACGTGATCCTTGCATTGGGATCGGGCAATTTGGGAATAGGCCAACCGACCACTGCAAAGATTACTTTTTCGAAAACGCCGATTAGACTAACGAAAATACTGTGTGCAACGGAAACCTCAGAAACCATTTTCCTTTTAATTATAGAAGGTGTTTATTTTATAATTTAGATGTTGTAATTGAAGAGCCGTTTTGATGAGATCAACTATTTAACGCAAGTTTCTCAAGGAGGTGTTCTTTCACTTACTCTTATCTATCTCTGTGTGTCCGGCATACCCCCCCCCCCCCTGGGGTTCAATAGAATCGTACGGCAACGAACTTACCCAAGTTACCCCACTGGCATACCATGTAAATACAAGAGACTGAATTAGCCCTCTAACCACATCTAAATAACATTTTCAACGGAACTGTTTATAATGATCTCCAGCTAAATCCAACCTTATAGATCAGGAAACTAACTTGCTCAGTGACCTTGAAATAAATAGAAATATTAAATAAATCATAACCTAGCAACCTAACTGTGACAAGTCATAAATGCACACTTGCAGACAACAAAATACTAAAGATGCCAGCTTCACAAATTCACCACTTAGAGGAAACACTAAATACATATAAAAGACGCCTTGTATCAAAACTAAGAACAAACAATTTCATCTATCCTATCAAGAGAAAATCGACTCTACAACACGTTCATTCTCCACATTGCTCTCTTAGTTGAGACCAAGCACAATACACCTACATATGACACAATACACCTCTTTCCGTGCACAGAAATTCATACAACACTCACTCCACTTGATTGATGGGACCAAAATACATGCGAGGCGGTGGAGCTGTTAGAGACCTGGAGGCGGGCCCTTGGAGGCAAGAGATGTAATCCCTTCCCTCCTCAAGTGACAAAGATAGAGGAGTTCAGCACTACGGCTGATCTCCTGAGTTAGCAACAACAACATTACTTTTGGTCTATGGTGTGCTCTTAGTTTGCCATAAAGTAAACTCTTTAAATTAATGACTAAACATGTTATGCAGAATAAAGGAAGGCGGTGTTGGTTCGGCAGAGGAATCAGGGCAGATCTGAGACGAAGACTTCCACACTATCTCTCTGATTATAAAGACGGTTTGTTGTTCAATTACTTGTATTATGATGTGACTGTTTTCTATAGAATTTGAGTACCGGTACTTTAATTTCATTTCCATATTTTCAGTGATACAGTTTCGTAATACAAGAAATAAAATTGTATTTTTAGAGATAAAATGCTTGCCATGACATTTCTTGTTTCATGATTCCTGTCCTACAGCAGTTTATCTATACCCTAACAAGGATTTCCAAAGGTACCTGTAATAATTTCAAATAACATAGCCCACATCTTTGAGTTTAGGATTTTGTTAAAATGTCCTGTGTTGTAAATGACCCTGGACTAATAAGGTTAAAATTGATATTTATGCTTACAAAGAATATTTAAGATAAAAATTTATTTGTAAAATCTCTGAAGCTCCGTAATGTCGTCTCGCTGAAGGGGCAGCAGAAAGAAATTTCATTGAAGCGGTGAAGTGCCATGTATGTAAGATATAAAAATATCATAATTTATTTTCGACTGGCGATCGAATCTCGATTTTTCATGATTTCTAACTCATTGCTTGACATATAACGCAAGGTTCTGGGGCACGGCACCTTAAAACCCATTATTTTACGTGTAACACTGGGTTCTGGGGGCACAGCACCCTACAACCTATTATTTAACATGTAACATGGTTCTGGGGGCACGGCACCTGCAACCAATTATATATTGTAATGTACATGGAACACAGGGTTCTGGAAGCACGGTACCCTACAACCCATTATTTAACATGTAACAGGGTTCTGGGGTCACGGCACCCTACAAAAGACGGCGGCAACCACAATGTTTCTCTACTTCGCCTGCATACTTCCTGCTATCGCTCTCGGTGTTCTCAACTTCAACAACACCAAGGGATATATAGGTAATACTCCTAATAATAATATAAAGATGTCATGATCACATTCTCGCAATCTGGTAAGTAATCCGAGTTTAGACATTTCATCAATCAATTCAATCAATCAATAACTTTTACAATATTATAGCGCCACCTGATTTCAGAACAGCTTTTACTCATAAGAGAAAGTTAGTGTAGCCTAGCCTGCCGCATGCCACAACCGCTGTGACAGTTTCAGTAGACATGTATGGAGATCATAAAATTATTTAAAATATGAGCTACACCACGAAAACTCTATTGATTGATGCTTGCATGCTGTATTGAGCTAGAGAATAGAAACTTACTGTATACGCTTATAAGCTGAAGTGGTTTATAAGTTGATACTAGAGAATCTGTTGGCCATTTAATTCCTTAAAACTAGAGAATCTACCCATCGTCGACTCACAACCGAAGTGTTTCTTGCTGAAGATATAAAATGTTGATTGGGTGATCAATCAATCAATCAATGCGAATTTAAAGCCCGTTTCATCTGATTGTGAAATCATGGACACATGTAACAATATGTGGATCATAATACTTGATTTCATGATGCTTAAATTATTTCCTGTGATGAGATCATTTAATTTGGTTACAAATCTTATTTAAGAATATTACTCATGATTTGTTGCAGATGTAAAGAAAGTGATATACTCTCAGACAATAGGTGGCGTGTTCTTTGCGATGTTTGGAGGTCAACCAATGGTAATCCTTCTTACAACGGCACCTCTGGCTATTTATACTAAAGGTAGCAATTCATGTAATACCAAATTAAAAAGATCCGCAATAATTAATATGATATTTAAATGCACGAACTCATTCTAATTCATCCTTTCTACACAGTTATGTAGACTAATCAAGTCCGTTTGCCATGCTTATAATTAACTTAAAACGAGATTTATTTTTATAATAAATTAATAATATTAACTTATTATCATTATTTTTATTGCACTTGTATGCCTTATACCGTAAACAGTGATTCTCACAGGGTTGTCTAACCCTTTTTTGGTGTCTAACATAATAAAAATAATTTTTAAAAAACTTATACTTTTAATCGCATTAATAATTTAAAAAAATATAATAATAATAATAATAATAAACTTATACATTTAAGCGCATTCTATCTATGCTAGTTTAGATCACTGGTATCAAATTTTACTATATTTTGTTTTCGTTCAGTGATATACAGCATATGTGAAGACTGGAAGTTGGATTTCCCAGCGATGTTCGCCTGCACAGGGTTGTGGAACTCCTTCTTTCTACTCGTCTATGCCTTAACTGACGCCAGCAAGCTCATGAGGTGGTCCACCAGGTATGTCAGGCTTATGCTTAAATATTTATAGCTATCATAAACTAAGCCCCTAATGCCAAATGTTCTATCTAACGTGAGCGGCCGCGTAGCACGTTAGAGCGGGTCATTAGAATGTGCCCCGCTGAAGTTTAAAAAACCCGCGCAGAAGTTGAAGTTTTGTTCTCAAATATTTATGAACGACAGTTTGTGAACTTGATATAGGGCTACTATAGGCCATTGAATTGTAAACTAATTTTTACAACATATGTTTAATAAAAATACATATTATTGCAATGGCGTATATAGTCATAATAGTAAGTAATTACAATATCTCACAATCACAACATTATTTTAATTGGTGTTGCTCATACAGAAATGACGCTGCTCGAACATCCATCAATTCCGCTCACACACGGAAAAATTTAAAGGGAACACTGTCTAGCACTGTAGACTAGCATCGCATACATATTCAAAATTAAATATTATATAAATGATTAAAGATCAATTTTTTCGTTTATAAATTTCTTCCATACAAGTCTGTGTAACTTTAGTTCTCACTGGGATAGTGCTGTGGACAAGTTGACAAAATTTGTTCACAAAATGTGATTGCGATATATTCAGATACACAGAGGCGCGTCCAAGTTACAGTGGACTAAACTCAAAGCCATTGAAATGTGGCACTCTTTCTTTGACCGATTTGATTTATATAATTTTATAATATTCGTGCTAAACTTTCAATTAATTATATTAATGATTGTCCCTATTTCCATTACCTAACCGCAGGTCCACAGAGGAGATATTTGCTCTATTCATGTCTATTGCGTTTACCGTGGATGCTTTCCGGGACGTTGTTAATGGTGAGCAATTCTAAATATTCTCCTCATTCAAAAATAAATGCAAAAGATAAATAGCTAGGGATGCAATTTCTCGCATTGTAAAATAAATATGACTTGTTGAGTTACCTCTATAACGGGTTTCGAATCCGAGGCTCGCCCGTCACTGATATCCCCTTCGAGAGACGAAACTAACGTTAACTTCGGCTTTAGCCTTTATAGAACAAAAGACCTCTCAGTTGTTTTACTTTATTCAAATCAAACGCGGCGTAATAAGTTTAGCTTGTTAAATAAATTACATTTGTAACAGTGCAGGTTCCAGGGGGTGGGGCGGCCCCTCCTAACCCCCCCCCCCCCCCTACAGAGCCCTATAACTCAGAATCTTCATAGTAATAACGTTTTCACACACCTTTTATTCGCTAAACATTAAAGCCGCATACATTTCTTTGCAATGTCAAACTTCTCTTTAGCTAAAACCTATCATTTCCTCCCAATATACCAAACCATTTGTTAGACAAAAAGGAATTTTTTACGAAACTGTAACATTTTTGGTAAGAATAGCAAAAATTGGCACGTATTTGCCACTTTTTTTGCTTGTTCTCCCTATACGCACTACCCAGGTGGTGACCGAACGCGGTTTACGCTCTACCCGGTGGTGACCGACCCCGAACCGGTGGCTTTTCCCCCCTTTAGCCCCCCTCCCAGAACTTTTGGTCTAGAACCAGCACTGATTGTAATTTTATATCTTCTAAATTAGTTCAAAATCTTAAAATTACATGTAGTTGGTTTTTTCAGGTCCGTTTAGAATCGATGTTGTGGCATTATTTAGCGTGTTTTAAATTGCTAATTGATTGATTAGATTGATTATTTGATTGAATCCGACAGATTTCCGTAAGAATTATCATTCGCCTGCTTGTCACGACCGTGGTAACGCTTCATCTACGTCACATCGTCGTCATGGCAACTCATCTCACTTTAGCTTCACTGACGTCATCAACTACGTCACAGACGGCGTGGCGGCAACGGCGGCCATGTTGGCGGAGGGTGGCCAGCAGCCGCAGGCAGCCGCTGACTCAGCAGCTGACCCAGCAGCTGAACCAGCAGCTGGGCGATGTCTGCGGGAGAATAGCTTGCTGTTTCTATTGCTCATGTTGGGTACCGTCTGGCTCGGTCTTTCTCTATACAACTTCACTAAAACGTAAGAGTTATAAAACATTATTGTAAGGTAATTAGTTATCACAGACGCACTGATTTGATATATTATGCTTGTTCCATACTATAATTGCAATTGTTGAATGACATAGGATAGGGCTATTTTTAAAAGAAGTTGAGCATAATCTTGTATTCTAGGCATATATTTAATATATCTACTAAAGGACTTCATTGTAAGTCATCGTTGACGGAATTTCATACTCTCTGTGGTTTTTCTAGAGAATTATGAGAGTGGGCAACTTTCATCTCCTAGCATTAACTGATGCATTCACGGTCCCATATCTTTGTCATAAATAATATCATTATCATAGTCCAATTTGGAGCGTTTAATATAAAGATTCAAATTGGAGGTTATCCCCCCCCCCTTAAATCTACTCTCCTTTCAGTAGGATGTTCTAAGATCTGAATCCATTCAACGGTGTTTCTCCTCACTTTGTCATCACAGTTTGCAAAGCTGCATAGTTGGAATAATTAATTATATTTATAATTATATTTTATGTCAGCAATTTTCATGTGTAGTTCTACAGTAGTTTCATAAGATTTTTTTACATTGTACATAATTGTAATGTGTGATATTTCAGACCATTTCTGAACGCTAGTAAGAGAGCTCTGCTGGCTGACAGCGCTCTGCCTGTAGCAGTCATCCTTATGTCCATCATAGGATCTGTGCTCTTCAAAGATATACAACGTATGTACCAAAATTTAATACATTCATCAACATACGAACATACATAGCACATACATAAACACATTACATATTATAGTATACGTAGCATACATAAACATCCATCAACCTAAAATATGTGTGGAACATGCGATCCTACATGTAAGTTCCCACTGATCATCACTCCCGCTTAAATCAGTTTTATAATCTTATGTGTATGCTACTTACGACCCTGATATCGTAGTCAGGTGATGAAGCGGACGTTAAACCATTATTTGATTTGTGTATAGTTGAGGAGTTTGAGCTGTATGGAGGAGAGATGTTCACACCAGCAAGCATAGCCTCCCTGTCCTGGCCCGCCATCATCGGCAGCATGGGGCTCGGCTTCTCTCTCTCTCTCCTCTTCTTCATGGACCAATCCATCTCAGGTGCCATGGTCAATAGTCCAGAAAACAGGTCAGCTGCTCTAGTGCTTATTGTTATAGACGTCCCTGATGTCGCCGTTAGATGATGAAGCGGGCGTTATATTCGCATTGATTGATTGATGATATGTTTCTTGGCTTTAGGTTAATATTTATAAACCTTTATGTAAAGTAGTTAGCATATAGCCCTCTGGATTTCTAGATATAATTCGAGATTGCTTTGAGTTCTGGCTCCGTTCGTCCCCGATGAAACGTTTCAGTTTCGAAATTGACGCTGTATTTAGTTTTATTTCTTTGAGCGTTCAATTACCATACATTAATATAATTTTTGAAGTAATTATTTGTTAGTAATCGATATGTTACAATGCCTATATCACTATCCAACAGACTAGGGTCTGTGACAGATTTTGGACTCGTATTTTGTTGTAACTTCAGGTAGGCTTAATCCCTGTTCCTTTTCTTCAACAGTCCTGTCTATCGAGTACAAATTAAACTGCTCGTCAATGATTATATTTATCTTTATCTTCTGTTCAAAAGCAAGTCTAAACTTTTCGGACTAATTAATCATAAATAGTTCAGTAAGAGTAGGTTAGGCGCTATATAATGCGAGAAAGAGGAATGTAAATTTTGGCTTGAATATCTTCTTGCGTTCAGACGTTGCTCTTATAGCCAATATCTGAATGCCAGGTGATGTTGTACTGACCAATGGTTCGGAAGTAATTTCCTATCTTATCCATTCACAACATTGTTGACTTTATCTACGAGTCGCCACCGTTGCTTAGCAACCACCATAGATATGGCGCACAGAAATTGACCTTTATTATGTCGTATTTTATGTTAGGTTGAGGAAAGGTTCTGCGTACCACTGGGACCTCATGGTGGTGGCCATACTGAACGCCTTCCTGTCCTACTTCGGACTGCCGATGGTGCACGGGGCCCTGCCCCACTCGCCCCTCCACGTCAGGGCCATGGCAGACATGGAGGAGAGGGTCGACCAGGGCCATGTCTATCAAAAGTTTGTGGCATTTTGTGCGCTACAAGGTTCTCATTAATATTTCAATATGATGCTGGAGACGTCACCAATAGAGAAAAATAATAGACTTCTGCAGTTAACCCTTCAGTATAATGCTTGCTTAAAAATGGTTTATAAAAATAGGTTTATAAATGGTTGCTTAAAAAATGTTGCTAAAAAATAAACCCTTCTTGCTTAAGAATTTGAAATTTATTGCGCCTTAGTTAAGTAACACATTTCTATGATAACCTTTGGAAGGTCGATTTGATACTTTAAGATTAAAATGGTGTAACTGGTATCCTATATTACGTTATGTCAATCAACCAATCAATCTATCAATACTCTGTGTATATCGATCGATTGATTGATCGATTGATTGATTTTTTATATTTTATTTTACCCGTGGTGTAAGCAGCCCTGTGGGTATTATATAAACGATTAATTAAGAATGAAATTAGTCGTGGCCCGGCTACTCGAGAACGGCTAGATTGAAAGAGCCCCGAAAGCAAACCGCATTGAACCATTGCGTAGTGATTGAGGGCCTCTGTCAAAGAAAAGAGGTCTCTCGCTGATCCCGGGTATGCAGCGCTATCTGTCTGCCGATGTCATTGATGAAATCAGCTCCACCGGGGTTCGTCGGGCCAATAGTCTCCATGGCCACCGGAATCATCTCATACCCAATAGCTAGGTCTCGATACTTATCCAGCTATCTGGCGGCTGCAATTTTTGGCTGACTTGATTGGTTGACTGATTGATTGATTGATTGCTTGATTGATTGCTTGATTGATTGCTTGATTGATTATAGAGTGATAAGGGTGCGAGAGACAAGGGTGACGGGTATCCTATGTCACGTTATGATAGGTCTATCGATTCTGTGTATCGATAAACTGAAGCTTATTCCACGACCAGTGCTCGACGGACTCTTTCTTTATCTAGCTGTCACTGCGCTACACAATAACCAACTGTTTGAAAGAATCATGCTGCTAGTTACAGAACAGGTCAGTCTGTCATCTATTGAAATTATATCACAAATTTTCTGTCCATTTCTTTATTGAAGGACAACGTCACCGATACCACTCTCTATAATTGAAGAGTGCATATTTTAACCGCAATACACCTATGCATATGTGTAAAAATTTGAAATTAAAACATTTCGATTAACATTTCGAGGCAATATCACTCAGTTCTGTGATCTATGGATAAGGCCATCCGCTGTAGCTGTTACACTAAATACAACGTCATTTTTACGTTTCATTTAGCACATTGATTGATTGATTGATTGGTGAAGGACGGCTTACGATCGCTTGCCCAACGTTGCAATGTTTAGGAACGGTAGATTGGGGGACCAATTGATTGAT
>JAQFZF010003868.1:0-11006 GCA_034695365.1 Enchytraeus norvegicus
ATAATATTTAATGGTTTACCTCTATTTAGAGCGAAATTAAACAGCAACCTAGAACGTTATATTTTTAGCAATCGTTCTATCAAAATATGGACTTGCGCCATCTATAGCTGGCGCAACTTGCGCCACCTATAGATAGCGCAAATTGCGCCATCTATAGGGGAGGGAGGGGGAGAGAATTTTGAGTGGACGCCCGAGCAGAGTTAAATGCAATAACTGTAGAGTGTAGATACTGTATCTCATGAAATTTAACGTTCAACTAGTAGGCTTATGTTAGATCCGTGAATGACATCAAGGGTTATAGGATATTTAAAAGTTTATGCGGGCATGCCACCTCGGCCCCCTCGATTTGAAAATTATTACAATTTTACCCATAAAATTAACAATTTCGGGCCCTTGGCCCCCTGGATTAGTCCCGATGTAACCTGCCCCCGTCTCGGAGAAATGCAGGCAAAAAACTTTGGCCCGCCTTAACAAATTCCTAGATCCGCCTTCTGACTAAGCTGTCTTCTATAAATTAATCAAGTTATTTAGTAGACCTGTAAGTCTTTTGCACCCATGTCCTATGTTAGGCCTATAGTTTTGAGAAATAAAAATGAAATTCTTTCAGAAGTAGCCTATAGCCTGATTGATTTTAGTTACGTGGACAGAATACAGATAACAAAAATATTATCAATATTATAGGCGACAGATTAGATCTCAAGAGCTGGGGCTTCTCTTAACCGGCATCACTGATGCAGGGCGCTTGAAAGTTTTATTCCAACTTAAAATTGACAGAGTGGCGATGTCCCAGACACTGGCCAACGGTGCCGTGGCCCCAGATTTTGTCTGCTCCCACTCCAGATTTCTCATGATTAACATTGGTGAATTGATCATTAAGTGTATATAAAAAAGCTGCTCTATGTAAAATGTCACGGTTGTGCTCAACATGATTAACTCAACGTCTCGTTCATCATCTGATATCAGAGATCATGATAGGTTCCTGACTTTGGCGGCGCCAGACCGTCCTAGCAACCAGGTCATTTCCAGGTCATTGGAAATTATAGGCAGGTCGTAGAAAAACAGTAATAATAAAATTCTATAGCAATATAATAATCAGGCAGGTCTGGTCGGCAGGTCGGACACCAGGTCGCAGGATATTTTACCAGGTCATTTGATCTGGTGCGACCTGGTGTGGCGCCGCCACTGGTTCCTGAATCATACCAATTAGAAATATGGAACACTTTTAAAGTACAATCACAGGCTATAGCCGAGTTGTTTGGTTAACTGGCCGAAGCCATGCTCAAGTGATAAGCATCGATTTATGCCTAAGCTTTGACCACTCGTTACCTGTATCAACTGATTGATAGCAAAAACAGTCTAGAATTTAATATTGACTAAGAGTTACGTGACAGTTTATCATAACAAAATTTAATTCTACTGGATAATAATAGGCCTGTAGATTAATACTAGGTGACTTGAGACTACACAATCCAGTTGAAGATAAATATTTGAGAATTTGAAAGTGCGGAATAGTGGTTTTAAGAAAAGCGTGTAGACTCGGCTTCAAAATCGAAGTCTACGTGAATATAAGTAACCGCCATATGTAGTCCTAATCGGTACGTATTATTCTCTAATGTCGAATAATAACTCCAATAATAATAATTCTAATAATGATAATTCTGTTATTCTCAAGGATGACGTCTCTGACATCATCCTTGGATGAGGAAACGGACGTTAAATCTTTATTTTTATTATTATGTTCAAAACTTTTTTACTAGAATAATAGAGATAGTACTATGGTGAGTCTCCGTGGCACATTTATCGGTAGCGCGTCGGCCAGTTTGTATTAAAATTTGGGCATTAGATCTGGGTGTCGATTCCCGGTAGAGTCAGTCTCAGAGAGTATGATAATTTAAAAATAAATGATATAGTATAGGATGTACAACTGGCCAACCAAGCCCGCCATCCCATAGTAGGTCGATTAATTGGAAGCAATGGCTACGTAGTGAGTGACTGCTTTTGAAGATTTCGCAAGTTAACATATGTCTGGGATATTATCGTAATGGATCGGAAGTGAGGTTGACGACCTTTATTGCTCCAGATTAATGACAACTGACATCTGTGTGCTGAAAGCGGTGGGAAACGGGATCAGCTCAGCACAAGGAGTCAGCATGACTCGGTGGTACATTTGCTTTTAACTTTAATATTAACAAAATTAAGTAACATTGAGTTTAACGTCTGTTTTCATATCACAAGGAGACTGTTGGCGGCGCCAGACCGTCCGAGCAACCAGGTCATTGCCAAGGCAACCAAGATTAAAGGTAGGTCGTAAAAAACAGTAATGTTATAACAATTTTATAATCGGACAGGTCTAGGCATCAGGTCGTACACCAAGTAAGATTTTTACCGAGACATTTGACCTGGTGCGACCTGGTGTGGCGCCGCCACTGGAGACGGACTCGGTGGAGACTCGAACCTGTCTTCTTGTTTCTCAGGAAGGTGCTCTACCGACTGCCTTTATTCGGAATGTAGTACATATTTTCAATGGTTGTCTTTTAGTAGGTTACATTACATATCTGTACAACAATTACAAGTACTTTGTAATTGCACAATTGCAAGAATCCAGATGTATGACAAATATATTGTTCTGCGAACTTAACCAATTGGTCGTTCTCATTCTAGACAAGCACAGATTCAGACACACCGGTTGTGGCTTATGGTAGGCTGTTCTAGTCGACCCTTCACTGTTCAGCACGCTTCTGAGGCTTAGTTAGGAATGCACTATACAAAAGTTATAGATTGATTGATTGATTGATGTAATTATAATTATGACCCTATATTTTTGTTCATGTTATGCTTGCAGGATAAATCAGAACAAAGTAACAAAAATGTCTAATCATCCGCCCTCTCCCCCTCCCGCTTATTCCCCTCCCGCTCCCGGATTCAAGGACTTCCCCCCGCCCCCTCCCGGCACAGCCTATGCCGTGTATCCTCCGTCCTCTGGCAGTGGTCAGCCCTACCCCCAAACATACACCCAGCCATACCCGCAAGCATACCAGCAGCAATACACGACGACAACCACACGGACAGCCTACACCACACAGCCACAGCAGAATGTTGTAATAGTGACTACAGAGGCTGGACCTGTTCCACCTGGTATATGTCCTAGGTGTAGGGTGAGTAGTGATATTAATCAATCAATCAATCAATCAGTCAGTCAATCAATCCATCAACTGTCAATCAATCAGAACTTACTGCACAATTTGATGAGTGAAGCAAATGGTTAAGTTTTGCATTGTTAATTTATCAGCAGGACATCTTACAGGGCTATCTTACTATATTCTTACAGGAATAGGAACAATAATTTCTCTACTAGTAGTAAAAGCCTTTAAAAGGCTCTATAATGGAGATAATTTGAGAGTGTATTCCTCTCAAATTCATGATTAGTATTGTAGTTATGTAGTCTATTGCAGCACCGAGTATTGTAGTACTTATGATTGAATTTTTTTTCATTTTTTTTTAATTGATCGATTATGTTAATCTTATTTTTCTGTATCTGTAATTCTATTTACCATTGAGTTGGTTCAAATAAACTATATATACAGGACATTGCTCATCAGACTATATATCCCAGACTGTAAGTGACCAAGAACCAGCAGTCAAGCAACAATTAGCCTACAATTAGCCACGGCCCACAAAACTCGGACGGCTTCAATATAAGCCACGCCTCGCAGGCCTACAATAGGCTACGGTTCGAGTTTCTCAGTCAGAAATTGTCCCAGAAACGTGATGCGTTACGCGTAACGGGGCAAGGGAATTATTATAT
Organism: Enchytraeus norvegicus; assembly: GCA_034695365.1. Lineage (NCBI taxonomy): Eukaryota > Metazoa > Annelida > Clitellata > Enchytraeida > Enchytraeidae > Enchytraeus > Enchytraeus norvegicus. The sequence continues at coordinate 3,806 of JAQFZF010003868.1, forward strand.
AGGATCAGTCTACTATAGACTATTCTCAAGTTTCTCAGACCCAGCACTGGAAAGTCATTGCATTACCACATAATCTTAATTACAAGTGCAGGTTTGGCAGGTATCTAAAGGCTCTATGAATGTCTTTTTTATTTTATTGTATTGATTGACTGATTGATTGATTGTTTGATTGCAGGTGGGGAGTAAGATAGAGATATGGCCTACAATGTGCGGGGTATGTTTTGCCATCTGGTTCTTTCCCTTGGGATTCATCTGCTGCATGCTCATGAGGGAGACTCGTTGTACTCATTGCGGAGCCGTTTTTATGTAACTTTTTGTTGCTTTGAGGGAACTTTGGTAAGAACTTTGGAATTTTTGGTAAGGGCTGGTTGGACAAAAGACAGGATAACTTCAGAGACACGCATTCGTTATATAATATTTAAAGAAATTGTATCACTTACTGTTATATATTCTTCTTGCCGTATAAGGCTCGTTAATTTGAACTTTTTTATAAATATCATGTTAATAATTCTAATTGCTTATGCCTTGCGTGGTAATTGACTCTGGGCTAAATTGTACGCTAAAAATAGATTTTGTTATCTCAATATAGAAGTCTGTATAAAAAGCTTTAACATTTAACTATATCTCTTGTAAGTTGTACTCTGGAAAGCCATGACGCTGGAATTGACTAGTAATTAACATAGCGTTTAGTTAAGTTACACATCTAAGCAAGCTTTCTAGCCCATTGAAGATACTGTGTTGTATTGTATAAAAAAGGCTAAAGCCGAGTTTAACGTCAACTTTCATCTTTAGGAAGGGTATCAGTTACGAGCGAGCCTAGGATTTGAGCCGCGCACCTACTGATCCCCAGACGGATATCTAATCGTTCGGCCACTGGCTCCAGCCAGCTACATAATAACAATGTACACAACGATGATAATGCGAGTATCGCTTTGATTCTAATCACTCTAAGGCCCGGTTCACGAGCTCTACTGAAGCCTTGCCTTAACTGATTTAAGCAACGACAGCTATATTTTAAGTCTAAAGTAGATACAGTAGAGGCCTAAAGCTCCGATTTTTTCGCATGAGGAACCAGACGTTAAATCTTCATTGATTGATCGGTTGATTAAAAAAGGCTAAAGCCGAATTTAACGTCAGGTTCGCGGCCCAAGGGCTACATCAGTGACGGGAGAGCCGTGGGATTCGAATCACAGACCTATTGATCCGAAGTCCAGTCGCTTAACTATCACACAACCGGTTCTTACTGGTTGATACTCTTGGAATCGTTCCTGACATCGCCTTCGGAACCGGACGTTAAATTCTCATTGATTGATTAATTTAAAGATAAACTAATTGTTTAACATAGGGATTACATTGCCATTGCATGTCAACTCTTTGCATGATATCTTTCAATTATTTTTTTATTTTATTTTAATGTGATTGAATTAACAGAAATTAACACCAAAATAAGACGCGGCATTTCTTTAATATATTCCGCTTGCGCCAGACTTTGTTAATTGGTCGGGAATCTTGACTTGGTTGATTAAAATTTATTGTTCATAGAAGTTATAAATTTGAATAATTATAAGATTTGAGAAGACTTTAAATAATATCTCATAATTCAACCGGCTTTATACAAGAGTCAGAAAACATACACAATACTCGGCACATAAACGAAGATTTAACGTCCTTTTTCTCTTCCAAAGGCAATATCAGGAATGTCTTACTATAATTATAATACTGCGACTTTTTGTAAAGCTTTGTAATCTTCAAATGACCCCTTAACACCAGCTCTATGTTCATTAGCCAAATGAACATAATGTTTCTTTAATCAGTGAAACGAAAACTTGAATATAAAACTACAAAGATATAAAAGTCTTAAGAAATATATTCTAAACCAGTAGGAATAGAAAATAGTAACTGTATTTCTGTTAAAAGGCTAAAGCCGAACTTTACGTCAGTTTCGCGGCCTAACAACTACTTCAGTGATGGGCTTGCTCTGAGACTTGAACCGTAAACCCATGGAACCCGAGTCGGACATTTAACCGATGTGCTATAGGCTATAACCAATCCCTTCTAGTAAGAATAACAAACACCAGAGCCAATAGGAAAGTAGTCTAATGGTTAAGGTGTGCGCCTGTAATTGCAGAGGCCTGGGTTCAAACCTCGAGTCAGTCAAAAAACTACCCTGAGCAGCACCCTTGCCACGGGTGTGTAATTAGCACCAAAAAGTCTAATCGTTTATCTGCGCTATCTGCCACATGCATTTTCTACAGCAAAGGTATGATTAATCAATAGAGTAGCAACTGAAAAAGTAAATATGTGCATATGTCACATACTCATGTGATGCTACTGACAAACATCCTTGGATTAGGAAACTGATGTTAAATCTTTAATATTATTATTGTTATGTCCTGTGTGGAACTAGATTAATAGAAAATAAAACCAGTTATCTACCTATCTCAAAAGTCTAACTAACCAGTTAGAAAGTCATCAATCAATCAATTAATTAAACAATCATTCAATTGCTAAATTAATCAATTAATACTGACTGTCATAAAGTATTTTACAAAATATTAGAAAAAGCAAATCAATTCATCGATTGTTAAATCAACAATCAATCAATCAATCAACGACCAATGAACTAGTCAATCACTCAATCAAGCAATGACTTCAGGAATCCAAGTAAAACATTAATTCAATTATACACGGGCATATTATGAAAGTCTAACAATCCTAAACAAAAACATCTCTGATATCGTCCCTGGATGAGGAAACAGACGTTAAACCTTTATTATTATTGTTATTATAGCAATCAAAGCCTAAGCAAGAGCAAGAAACAAGATTACTATGTTTCCTTGTAACACACAAGGGCCTACCAAAGGGTACCAGCATAAGTAACTATACAATTGTAGAAAATAGAAGTCTGTTTACACATACTTGCACAAATACTCGGGTGGCATTTACCGGGGTGGTCAACCTCCCTAGCACGACATGCGGACCCCCTAGGTCAAGGGGAAGAAAAGACCCCAGGGAGTCGAAAAGGAAGGTTATTTAGAGTCAAAAACAACACAACAAAAAGGACCCCCTAGCTCATTTCTTAAGGAAGGCAACGGGAATCCACCTCAGAAGTCAGTTTATATATTCCCAAGAAAGAAGGTTACATTTTGGGTGGGGTAAAGGCATGGCCTTCTTGATGGGATCACCTTGATTATCGATGGGATGCTTATTAGTGAGCGTGATAGCAGACTGTGTTTCAGAATATGTACATTGGGTCCTGCCATTTGGCAGTGCACTAGCAAGAGAGAGTTCTTTTCTGACAAATACCACCCTGCCAATGCTTGCACAATAACAAGAACAGAGACCCAGATATCTATAGAGGGAAAATAGTCAAGTCTTCAGCCGATTAAGATATAAAAGTATATAGCAGACGAAATATAAAAGACTTAATATTTTGATTACACATATCAAACAAGTGCGAGAATTGTAGCACAGATTCGTTGCAAACATGCACCGGTGCTGACCTTCATATTGGTCATGCACAAAAAACCTCATGCACATTCAACGAAGCATGCGCAAAGCATATATTCATGCATTGGTGTGTACAAACTGTACAATGTGTACATACATACAAAAATATAAGCATACGCAATTATGCATTGGTGTTACACAAATACACACGACACATACCACACATGCATACACAGGCAAATTCACAAGTACAATTACACACACTCACACATACACAGACACATATTAACAAGTACAAATACATACATATGCACACTCACAAATACAAATACACACACTCGTACATACAGACACATTCACAAGTACAAATACACACACTCATACATACAGACACACTCCCAAATACACACACTCGTGCATACAGACACACTCACAAATACAAATACACACACTCCTACATACAGACACACTCACAAGTACAAATACACACACTTGTACATACAGACCCACTCACAAATACAAATACACACACTTGTACATACAGACACACTCACAAGTACAAATACACACACTCGTACATACAGACACACTCACAAGTACAAATATACAAAAATTAAATCAAATAATATTTTAACGTCCGGTTCATCATCTAGCGATGCTATCAGGGACATACTCACACACACACACACAGACATATTCACAAGTACAAATACCCACATACAAAAACACACACACACACACCGGTACAAATACACACACTCACGCACACTCACAAGTCTACCAATAGGAAGCTCGCACTCATTCCATAAAAGAGAAGTCGCACAATGGATAGAGCTTTAGACCCCTAGGTCCAGCGTTCAATACTAGTCAGAGAACTGTTGTATGATGGAGCTGATGACTGAGCTGACTGATTGATCAGCTAGAGGAGAGTCTTCTGTTCTAAACGTTATCCTCTGAGCCACTGCTATGGAGTCACACTCCACTATGATCCTGTAATCAATCAATCAATCAATCATTAATTGATCGAATATTTGCAATTAGTCAGCTGCTATATTGACATAACACAGGATTCATGCTGGGAGTTGTGGCGTGCTCCTGTAATCCAGCTACTTGGAGGCTTATGCGAGTCCTGTGTTCACAGACGTTCCTGATATCGTCGTAAGATGATGAAAAGGACGTCTAATTCAATATTGTATAGTTGCATAGTGAAAATAACAAAGATTCTTTATTCACTGAGAGACAGAGACAGAGCGAGACAGACAAAGACAGAGACAGAGATCTAGAGAGAAAGAGTTTAACCTAACAATGGACCCTGCTAAACAATAATTCACTAAACAACTACCAATAACAAATCAATCAATTACACAATTACAAACGAGAAAGTATAAACTTTAGCGAAAGAAGATTAGGAGAAGAAGAACAAACCCGTCATCACATATTTCATCTACCGCTAGCATGACCCCGGACATGTTGTCTATCAGAGTTCTCTTCTCAACGTTCCTCCGCAGCAGATAGTTGAGTGTGTCATACAGACAAGTTAACACGCTGACTAGTATCAACTACACATACACATATACAGGCACGTCAACATGCTGACTAGTATCAACTACACATGCACACACACGTACACGTAGCAGATAGTCGAACGTCTCATACAGGCACTTCAACATACTGACTAGTGTCAACTACGCATACATACATATGTTCATATACACATAAATAGAAATACATACCCACATATAGTGATGTTAGTCGGAAAAATTGTCCGGAAAATTACATATTTTTCCGGAAAATTTCCGATGAATTTTTCCCGAAAATTTTAGATATTTTTCCAATAACATTTTTCCATGATATTTTTAAAACTAAACTATCTAATTATTAGTTCCAAAGAGGGTTAGTAATTAGATAGCTTAGTTTAGCGTTGATCAGACTTCTTCGGAAAATTTGCGATGATATTTCCTGGAGAATATCCAATATTTTTCATGAATTAAAAAATAACAATTTAAATACATGTATAATTTAAATACATGTATCACAATGTTTCAACATCAAACTAAGGTATCCAATTATTTGTTAGAACTGATAATTAGATAGTTTAGTTTAACGTTGATCAGAGTCTCCTCCTGAAAATATCCAAGTAATTTTTCCAGAAAATTTCTGATGTTTTTAATGAATTACAAAATAACAATTTACATGCATTACTATTATTTGAACATCAAAATAAGGTGTAATTATTTGTTGTTTACTAATTAGATAGCATAGTTTAATGTTGATCAAACTTTTTCGAAGTTTTCTTGAGAACATTTGACATTAGGAGCTAATTATATTTTTCCGGTCCTTGGAAAATTTCCTGCAAAATATTTTTCTGGAAAACCCACATCACTACCCACATACATAAAAATGTATTACATTGCACTACAAAGTCAAATATTGTATATATCACACATTCATAAGCAGAACATCCATTTCCTCATCCAAGGATGATGTCAGAGACATTACACATGCATGGTCGCTAAAGCTTGCATAATCCTGTTGTGAATTTAATTGATATTGTATGTTAAACTCTCAATAAAGCAGTCTTAATAAAATATTTATTAGCCACTGACCTCATTCTCTTGACCACTGCCGATAACGTAGAAATATAGGTCAACATTGCTTCTGTACAGACACGTTAAACCACTTAACATAACCACCTCACCTGTAATAAACACATACAAATACGATAAACCACTTAACATAACCACTTCACCTGTTATAAACACATACAATCACGTTAAGCAACTTAACATAACCACCTCACCTGTAATAAACACATACAAACACGTTAAGCAACTTCACATAACCAGTATTAACCACCTCACCTGTAATAAAAATATACAAATTTATACTGAACTGAACGTAACCTGATTAATGGCATATAACTGCATCACTAGTTTGTATGCCATATTTTTTGGAGAAAAGATATTTCTGAGGTGGGTCTCCTTATCCTTCCTTTGTAATTGCGCTAGTAGGCTTTGTACAAAACACGTGCAGCTTTCAGTTAGTCTATTCATATGTTTGAGGTATCTATAGGCTTTATTACATGGCCTACATAATATACATAAGTGAGAGAAGTGAGACAAGTGTACAACATCAATAATAATTCAATCTATGAGGGGTGACCCGAAAGTCTTGACCATTCCTTAATAACTTTATAACTACTCATCAGAAATCAATGAAATTTAGCAACACCATTAACTAGACACTACCTGACAACCTCGCTAAATATTACTTTTATATTCAACAGATGGCCCCAATGATCAACCTTCAAGATGGCCGCCTATACAGACAACAGTTTTAAGCAAAAAGCTGGAATTGAATTTCTAATGAAGGAGGGTATAGCTGCAAGACAAATAAGTGACAGGTTAAAAAAAGTTTATGGAGAATCTGCACTTAGTCATAGGAGTGTTAGGCGATGGCTGGCTGACTTTAAGGGCGGCAGAAGTGAAATTATAGACAAGCCACGTTCTGCCAGGCCTTCATCTGCCGTGATGGAGGAAACAAACAACAAGTTGATGAGCTTATTCGCAGCACCAGACGAATCACAACGAGGGATATCATTGACGTGATTAAAGTTGGCCATGGAGCTGTTCACAACATTATCAGCAATCTTGGATACTCAAAGGTTTGCGCTTGGTGGGTTCCACGTCAGTTAACGGACGAGCTGAAACACAGCAGGTTGGATGTGTGCAGACAGATGTTGCAGAGGGTC
>JAQFZF010003869.1:0-11006 GCA_034695365.1 Enchytraeus norvegicus
AATGTAGGCACATCGAAAGTAACAATTTGCAAGTTGGATTTTCATCGACATTTCTGTTTTGTCTCCATTTTGGTAAATTTAAACATTTTTATTTTGTCCCCGGGCACGGGAAACACTCGCTACGCCTCTGGATTGGTATAGAAAGATACACAGAAACTTATACAGAAAGATACAGACAGATACTGATACACGCGAACATAGATTTAGATGGCAGTATAAGATAACTCGTTGTAAATTCGGTTGGTGGACAGAATCGAAGGTTCGATCACAAGACCGTGAAACATCTATTGATCTATAAATCTCTCTCTCTCTCTCCATTTCTCCCTCCCTCTCTCACTACCGTCACCATCAATTATTTACATTAACTTTCTAAAATTCATGAAATAAATTTTATATTTAAGTGTTCAAATAATAACCATTACACTAGCTGATCAGCGCATAAACCTAACCTTAACCATATTCGTTCTAAAACAATGAAAATCACAAATACAGCAACAAAGAAAGGAAATTACCATGTGCGCTTGGCAATTGTAATTTTTTTAAATGTCGAATATTTAACATTTGTGAAAAATATTTGACGTAAAAACCCAATAATTCACAGCAAAGAATAGGCCGCAGTTATTCATTATATATAGGCCTATTTGTAATACTGCCGGCTAATAATTTCCTATAGGGTTTTATTTAAGATTGTTTTGGTAGCACTTCCTAGAAATACAATAACGGGAAGTAGCCTATCCCACATCATTGACCCACATCATCGTTGAGGCAGTAGAGTGGCTGTTTGATGACAAATCAATATTAGATCAACACGAAAGATCATTCGTAAAATGACTCATCAGAAGGGAGAAAATCTTGGTTATAACTCTCTATAATATATTCTATCGATCAATACATCAATCAATCAATCAATCAACCAATGCATCAATCAATCAATCAATTCCATTCTTACTGAATCGTTTATATAAAACCAACAGGGCTGTTTACAACCAGGGTAAGAAAAATATTATCAATCAATTAGTCAGTTCATATATAAGCGTCGCTCTATATAAAATAGTACAGTAGCGCTTAATAGACAATGGAGAGTTGCTTATAGACATGGAGCCAAATATCAGCTTGCACTGGAATATTGTAATACATGTACATGATCTGAGATCATGTGGCAAAGAATTCCATAGCTTGGTAGCGGCAAAACTAAAATTTTAATAGAATTCATTAAGGTATTGGTATTATTATTAATGATTAACTGTTGACAATGTTAATTTTAGCCGGAAGACATTATTTGTCTATTGTGCTTGTGGTAAATTTCATTCTGAATTCCTTAAATGTTTATATGAATCCACTGGTAGACGTAATAACCTACTCGGTACAGTTACAAGCATTATGACAATGATCTGCTGTACACGTATCGTAATTTTAAATACGCAACCGGTTGCGAACGCAAGGGTCAGTTGATCTTATATCGATCTCTGAGTAGCATTTCAATCGGAATTCTTTTATTCGTTCGGTTGTTCTCTCCAATGCGTCATTAACCCATCCAACCAACAATCCATTACCATTCTGCCTCATAAAACTCAAACTTAGAATCCACTTAAAAGGATTCCTGCTCTCAATGGATTGCAACAGTCAATCTGAGTATAAATAAATACTGGTCCTTATATTGTAAATAGTTCATTTTTAGATTGTATCGTTTGCTATTTTAGAATATTCAAAACTAACATTATTGGTAAATTCTAAATGTATGTCATACTGAGCCACCACTTCTATCTTATCCAGTTTCTTATCGGTTTTAGCATACTCGACAATTAACATTAATTCAATGAAACCAAAGACATACGGTACCTAAAATCAATTCAGTCATATACCAGACTTGTGGTTATCGTGGCAACCTTGCGAATCAGTCACCTACTCCGGACTAATCAATAGCTAACAAATATTAACAAACAGGACTGATTGTTATATATATTGTTATATATTGACTGTTATACATTGTTATAATTATAATTGTTATATTGTTCTACGTTGTAAGTTTCTGAGATTTTGCGTTACGATTGACTCTGCAGGGAACCAAATCTGTCTTTCGAACAAAGGTGTCGAAGCGCTTACCAGTCGAGCCACGAATATTTACAACACTCTATCGTTAGTTTAACGTAAATTTAAAGTAAAATTATCCATTAATCACGGAAGTCGACATAAAATTATCATGATTTTATTGATGATATTATTAAATTCTCTTTCTCTCAATCGAACACAAGATGCAACGCACTGGAATCCAAATGTTAATAAATCAATTCAAGATCTTCAATAACAGAAAAAAATAAGATAAAAAATAATATATGTAACGTTCCGTTAGCAGAACGTTTCATTCGCTACAGTTACATGTAAGTGTTTGATGCATAAAAACTGGTTGTTATATCCATAGTAGTCCAACTCAATGTACAGAAAGCACTGTTGACATTATAATGCAGGCGCTAATTAGATTTGTCGTGAATACGCCTAGAAATAATTGTATTCAGAAATCTCACTCTGTTACAAACCATTTAGGCTGAAACATTTCTGTTCATTTAAATATTAGGTAATCACTTTTTCCAAGTCAACCGCGCGTGCTTACAGGGTTTCCTATTGTTTCTGTTGTTGGTATTTTTGTAGTCTGCCGTTCCATTGGTTAATCGAATGGTAGTCGTAAAGAGCGTTCTATTGCAGCAAAAGCTGATAAACGACTATCCATTACCGGTGTTATTATATTTCTGTAGTCTGATCTGAGTTTGAACCGACGACTCTTCAGTCATCTTGCGCTTGAGCGTACACGCTAACCACTAGACTACCGCCGTGCATCGGCTGGTGACGATGTTGTTGTTGTTGTTATTGTTGTTATTGTTGTTATTGTTGTTATTGTTGTTATTGTTGTTATTGTTGTTATTGTTGTTATTGTTGTTGCTGTTGCTATTACTGTTAAAGCTAAGTTTAACGTTTATTTCCGCATTCAAGATACTGTCAGAGACGGACCCGACTAGGAATCGAACCCATGACCTCCTGTTTATCAAGCAAGTTGTAAAGTATAATGCGTTTTTTTCTCTGCTCAATCAATAGGCCTATTGTAAAAAAGTTAGAGTTATAGTAACGGCTTCGCAACACATTCGAATGAAGTTAATCACTTGGCCAAATGACTAAATCGATTTTGAGTCAAAGACTTGCACTACAAAGGTGCAATAATAATTTCTGCCTAGATATAGAATTCTCACTAGTCTAACTTGATTGTCATGCGGTTCAGTGACGGCGTAGCACAGTTGCACTAAGTGGCGATAAATGTTCCACTAAAGATGGCAAACATTATTTAGCCAAGAATCGATTTCTAATTTAGGCAGAATCTTTCACTGAAGCACCGGTAGGATTTTATCGAATTTCTGGATCAGTGCGGGCAATTAAATACTCGTTCAACACGGATGGAACAATCAGGATCTGAATTGGTGGGGGAACGGGCGTGAGAAACTGGAGCTGCTTCCGGCCCCCTAGCAACTGGACCCTTCTCTATTTGAAATTTGTGAAAAATTGTGCATAAAATCCACATATTTCACCTATTTGATCCCCCGGCTTCCACGCTGGATTTGACCCGGTCCCCCTCGATTCAACCAGACCCCCTCGATTTAGCCTAGCTCCCTCTCAATACAAATGCATATACTTGCCCCCCTCCACTCCCTTAAAAATCCTAGATTCGGCAGTGAGGACAATCAACTCTCGAGTGATAGTATAATATGACTTACTTTGGGTTCAACGTGAAGCTAAATAAAACTTTTGTTCGGTAAATCAGCGACAGGTAACCCTAATAATATTATTATGGTTTACAAATTCGATAATTATTCTTATTATCCCTAGTGAGTTAGTCAAATTTAAAGCTTGGTTTCAAACGTCAACATCAGGTGTTAGTAAAAGGAGACAGGCTGTGATACGGCAGAATTAATTAATTAGAATTAGAATTTGATTATCAAGTCTAGAAGTCTAGAACTTCTCAAACTTATCTTTCATTGCCAATTAATTATTATGTTATTTGTTAGTGTTTCACTATTCTTTATTCAATAAAGAACGAAATATGATTTTTTGTCAGGTTAACGCTTTTCTTATCTCAGCACCTTGGCTTTCAAATTTCATTAATCGATGATGTAGGCCTAGTCTTTTACAATATAAAGTCGCCAAATAATTTTATTTTTCCTATTTTCTGTGATATGTTCTAATTAATATACTAGAGAATGTAATGCACTTAATAACCTTGAATGCTGTAATACACGTTCCTAATTAGTACAAAGGCCTGACAATAACTTTTTAATTTGTTCTTCTCATTATTGGCAACTTTTTCAAAGCTGTCGATTTCTTCCAATCAATAAATTTACAGGTAGAACGCTGATATCTCGCTATATTATTATTCAGATTACTATGGCTAGAGGTAATTAGGTTGTGCAAAAATTGGTGCAGAAGAATTTGAATAGACACTTTCTTAATCCGTGTTTTTCAGTATCTTTCTTATATATTGTTATTAAAAAATTTCAAGGACAATTGAATGAAGTCCAGCATGACTGAAATACGATTTAAGAAATGCGTGGGAGTATCCCGTCTTAAGATAAACATTGATATAAACTTTAAGTTATTAACCAACTCTCTGGTATAGTTTCAAATGATAGAGTTAGTTTAAAGATTATATTTGTAATGACAAGTGTTTTATTACATTTCTACAAAATTGTTCAAGCCGATTGAGCAGCTTTTGTCATTATAATTTTAATATTTTTATCTTTAAATCTTTTATCTTTATTTTAAGCTAATGTCACAAAACATGCATATCTTAGTGGACGTTACATCCTCATTGATTGATTGATTGATTGAGATTAGCCAACAACTTTAAGTAAAGTAAATATAATATTGTTTCCCGTTGAAACTACTGCTGTGCATTACTTGGTTGTAAAAAATATGCCTACCTTTTTTATCGGCAAAACTACAATAAAATACTACAAGTGACTTATTCGTCGAAATCTTATTTGCAAGCCCGTCGTTGTTCAATAATTGAAGAGCTCTAAATTCGCCTACGACTGAATTGATTTGATTTAAGAAAGTGGTTGCTCGCCGTTCAGTGGCGAAGGCTGGGGTGTGGAGGGGGGGGGGGGGGGGGGGGGGAAGTGAATGAGAGTCACCCCTCCCCAAATATGTCATCTAAATTTTATTAATGAATTCATTTGCGAGCATTTTATTTAAAAGAATTATGCATATGTTAATTTTAAAATTCATCAGTCAATCGAAACTTTCATATAGGCCTATAAAATATTTCACTCTGCCGAAATCTTAGAAGCGCTTCAAATAGAATCATTTAAGACGTAGACTATCCTGCCAAAGACCACTACCGATGTGGCAAGCCCATCGGTTAATCATGACCATGTTTTGCATCGTGTCACTGTCCCAGATAAATGAAAACTCCCTCCCTCGCTCGAGATTTCAGATTTTTCGCGTCAATATTTCCCTTGCAGACTTTCCCATTAGCGGGGTTTGTATTTATCGCACTATCGCCCGCCTTCTTTCATTCATAATACTCGAATGGTTTCCGTATCATCAACTACCTTTTATAGCTTTATATTATAATCAGTGCATAGGAAGGCGTGCTTATGTAAAAGATTTGTTTGAGTAGAGCTAAGTAGAGCATTTCCAGTAAACATTTCAGTATTCCAATAAAACTCTGAAACCTAGTTTGATGTGCAACACGGCATCAGAATAAATTATCAGCGCCAGGTCAAAATTATCTATCACGTATTATAGAACAGCGAAGAAGTGTTTTAATCACTACACAAAATGTTTAATTCTTTTAAAGAATAAGTGATACGTAAGAATAATAATAAATTTGGAAGAGTCTAATGTCTGTTTAACCAAGGATGATGAAAGTCCAGATAATTTCATTTTATTTAGTACTTATTCCTCACCCATTAATTAGACTATTAATTTCTTCACTTGGCAAGTTGGCATTGTCTAAGGTAAGACAGAGAAGAGCTATTCTTTAATTAAAAACATAGAACATTGAACCTCTTTAATATAATTATTTTGCCCATTTGAATATATAGAATTTTGAATAGCTTAGATGTAAATATTTATGTCAAGGAAAAAAGGTAATAAGCATACCCCTGATCCGATTTTGAGCACAGGAATCTTGAGAATCCGACTCACCGAAAATTGCAAGTAATACTAAGAGACGATTAACTTGAATACTGTAAATGACAGAGAAAAACCACTTCAGAGTCATATTTTTTTATTGTGACATCATTGTAAACATTGCCCAGTTGGCCTATATGTCTTTACAAAATCGCCATTTTCAGTTAACTAATTCATTGCTCATTAATGAGAGCTGCAGTATTGACCGTCAGAATTTGAGCACAAAGAAGGACCTGCCATCGGACAATGAACCAGAAAGTTTTGCAATATTAGAAAGACTATGTGCTTAGGCATAATGTAACTGTAATTTATACATTCCCAAGGCGTCCTAGAATTAATGTATAGTACAGCGGTCGAAGCCTTGAGTAATTCTGATTTAAAATGCTTTTAGTGCGTATTTTGACAGCACTTTTGTCAAAGTATTTCATCCTTTTCATAAACTATTCGGCCTAACAAACCATTATAATTAATCCTTTTATTCTTTCAATGATAATTATATGCAAACATGTTGAGTTAACAAATTTCGGGAAATGAATTTCTAAATCACCTCAATGTATTATTAATTATATCAGGACGCTCGGTCTCAGCACACATTTTGTAATATATCTATCTTATTTTAATTATCACCCAGCTTAACTTTTAATAATATCGAATCTTTATGAAAACCATAAAATAATAAACATCAAATAGTGCCTTCTGATCGCCAATCAGTCCCGGTTGGCTAGCCGGGTCTATAGCACGCTTGCCTGATAAGCAAGAGATCACAGATTCGAGTCTCAGCGGGTCCGTCTCTGACAGCATTATTGGATACGGAAACAGACGTTAAACTTATCTGTCAAGCTTTTAAGATGTAAATCAACTCGACTTTAACCAGTGAGCACTAAGCAACAATAATAAAGATTACCTTTTTCTGGAGTGTTCCATATATATAGTTTGTCTCCTCTCTTGACTCAACCCTGAACATCATATTTAACGGCGTGTCAATTCTCCTATTCAGCATGTTAGCATGCCTATCCTGCAGTCGATCCGTGCTCCAAGTATGTCTTCATTCCACATGAATTCATCCATCCATCCATCTGATCCCCAACTGTTCCCAATTTCCGGACCTGTTAATACTACCGGTAAGGGAGAAATCTCCATGCAAATACTCTTCTATTGACTGTGTGGACAAAATGACAAAATGAAAAGGACATATACTTCCGCAGGCGCCCAATATAATATCACCTCATTCGATGGCCAACACGAAAAACACTCCATCACGGACTTTAGTCACGTTTTTCAATTTCAGCTAAAAAGAGAGCATTGCCTTGAAGGTGAGAATTGTTTACTAGCTGGTATTTTGAGAGATTTTTAGTTGCGTGCATACATAGGAGAATTGAAGTGAAACTGAGACTTTTAGTTTGCACCGAAAAATTATCTAGAGCAATGATAGTACGCTTCAAACTATTTTTAGTTTTAGTATATTGGTGTCCTTTGATAAATTTATATGTGACATACAAACAGATTGCATGTAAGTATTTTGCCTTTTGTTTATTTTTGATTAATTTTTATCATTTCTCTGTATGGTTAATACAGAGTTTTTATAACTCTATGTTAGTGACGCCATTATTCTTATGTTGAACTGCTATATTTTGTTAAATGCATTGTCTGTTGAAATAAAATAAAGAATAAACTAAAAAAACTATTTAAAAAAAGTTTTTCCGTGTAGTGTCTTAATAACTTTAGAATAGACCAATCATAACTGCATGAGTTCCATAATTTTGTCCCTGACATCGCCTTCGGGTGAGGAACTGGACGTTAAATCCTCATTGATAAGAGCAGACTTATGCAGATTATAGATGCGGCAGTGATGGGTGAAGCATTCTATTCTACCCCATAATTCTTGTGTACTTGACCAATCGGTAACTCAAATTCCTGACATGCAGAACACTTGTTACATCGGTTGTGGCCTATGCTAGCAGGGCTACTTTCCCATCACTGTTCAAAGAGCCTCTGAGATAATTAGTATATAGAGGAGCAATTAAATGTCCTTTTTGTATTGTATTATATTGCATTGGTTCACGGTTCGAATCTCATGGCTGGCCTATCACTGATGTATCACTTAGGCTGCGAAACTGACGTTAAATTCGCCGTTATCCTTTAACTATTTAAATTGAGATTATCAATGTTCTGAAAACTTCAATTAAACTATGAGTATCTTGGCAAAATTTCATATTATTACGGTATTTAATTATTAAATATTTCCATGTAATTAACTTGATATGACAACATGTTGCTGAACTTTTTATACTGGGAGGTATTATGAAATATGTGATGCAAATAACTTCTCAGTTGAGACTCACGCAATTCCTCGATATTTCTCCATTCAACAGTCACACCCTTTCACATGTTTCAGTCAATCATATATAGTATAGCCTACTATTTCACATCCATCTTTTGTAAATAAGTTGAATTCTCATGTATTGAATCAGCAACGAGGTCTCTTCATTTTGTTAATTAAATAAAATATTGAATGGAGTTTATTCTACATTTGTAAGCCTTCTAAGCAATAAATATTAAATAAGATTATATAAATAATCTTTTAAATTTTGAAATAGCTGGATGCTTGCACTTCTCGGATGAGGAATCGGACGTTACATTCTCATTGATGCTAAGACGTGTCGTAATTAGCTTACTATAACATTTAAGACTACCAAATGTAAGGAATTGGAAATCAATAACATTATGCCATTGATAATCACTTAAGCTCTGTGTCAGTCCAAACTTTATCACATTTACAAATATCATTGGGATAATGGACCCTATTTACAAATATGGCTGAAATATAAACATATTAAATATTAAATGTGCGAAAATATATTGTTATCATATCATAGCAAATTTAGTGTTTGTTTCATCATCTGACGACGCGGGGCACGGGTTCGGTTCAGGGACGGGCAGGAAACAATCCTCAGGAGAGTTCGTTGTGAGCATTGGGATAATTGTTTTATTTAAAAACAAATTTACCTTTCAAGCTATAATGATTAAACTGTTAAATAGACAAGATGGTACAAATTTATAGGCTTTATTCAATATAAATTACATTTTTCGCTCAAGATGAAGTGACATCCTTCTATTAAGAGATGTGCCTTATATAAGATATATCGTCCTCTGCTAAAAATATTGAGTAGGCCGCCCCAGCCAACCTTAGAGGCCCCCCGAAAGTAGGCCGCCCCAGCCTTAGAAACCCCTGAAAATTGAGCCGATGGGGAGAGGATTCCTGATTCCGCCACCTTGAGAGGATAGAAGCCCCGGTGGCAAATATTTGCAAATTTGTACTACAAGTAGTATATAAGCACCCCGGTATGTGCTAAATCTATGCTAACATGGAAGATAATAAACAATAATTATTCCTTGCAAAGATTAAATACAACTTATTTCTTATTTTTCACATAATATCCATTAACACATTGACTTTTGCATTAGTTCCTGTTGTTTTGAATTAGGTATTCTTAGATTCTATAGGATTAACATCCTTTTTCAATTTTAACGCGGGCGTTGTAATAATATACTTGAGATCTTGAGATAGTAATTATATTTCCAAGAATGTTTCTTTTATTTGTCACCTAATGCTCATCGCTAACGCTCTGTACGTGTAATATAATATGCGCATTTTATGTAACGCCGGATAAATTATTAACGTGTTGAGCTTGAACTTGCTCCTAGGTTCAAATCTCTAAAATTTACAAAATAGGCCTACTTATATTTTGGAAATAGTTAAGATGGCCGGTTCAGATGGGGAGATCCCCCTATATGAACTGGCAGTAGGAAGGTCCAAGACCCAACTGTTTCTCAAAGTCTCAAACCAATTGCTTGTCTTCCTTTGCAACGCTTTCCATCAAATTTTCAGCTAATTACAATAATGTCTACATAGACACCGCATGACATTAGACACTTAATATGTAGGATATAAAAAAACTGTGTTTTGTTTCAACGTGTTTGCTCATAGTACTCGATGTTGTCATGATGACGGCAACACTCCAACTGCGTTGTTGTTGTTGCCGCTGCTGCTGTTGTTGTTGTTGTAAAGATCTAATATGGTGCATCGGTTTAGGAGCCTCAAAGGTGATGCATAGGTCTTAGATTCGATTCCCTGGTTGCAATCTCGTGACCGACGGTGCTTTCGGATCTAATCCAACTCCAAGCTCGGTTTCTTAGTGCTAAAATATTCAACCTAATATATAGTATCACTATGTACCTTCTCATCAGAGCCTAGAGGACCATGTTTTTATTACAAAATTCAATCATTTGTTGTGCCAAAACCGTTACACGTGCTGCTTGATAATAATAATAAGTTTATTTTAATTTTATTTATCACATCTCACAAGTATAAGAAAGTCAGGCAATCAATGCATGGAATGTGTGAGAATGGATATAAGGCCCGCATGTGGCACTTACATATCATATAACTAAAACTATTTGGCCTGTGTTGACGGCGTTAATGAATGCCAAATCATGATTGAAAATATTAAAAAACAAGTTTTTTTGTCAGGCATTCATAGTTTAACCTAGATTGCTTAAGCTGGATAAGCTTTCGTGAAAAAATTAAACGCTAGAAGCCTTCTCGGCCTTGTACAAACTAGAACAACGTAATACGCCAATATTCGATTTTCTTTTCCGTCTTGGTTAATGTTGCCACTTGTCACTGTATTCATTGGAGTAATGATAGACTGGATAACTGATATTCTGCCATACTTACAATCTGGTATGGGATTCTATCTATCTTTTGTGCACTGCCAAATGGTAGATCAAATTATATGTAACCTTTCTCTTTGAAATATATATATATA